>KZ651081.1:288734-336449 GCA_001010745.2 Gerris buenoi | reverse complement strand
ATATATTTAATAATGTAATAGTTTAAATAAGTAGAATAAATGCGTTAAAAGGCTCGAAAAATTACACTTAAAATTATACACAAAAAAGTCTATTCAGGAGTTTTCAAATTTCTAAAGGCCCTTTTAAAGGCCCAAAGGTAAAGCATATTTAATATTTAGTTAATTATTAGTGTAAAAATATTTTGTTCAAAACTCTGTTTCGAAGAAGTAGCAGTGTTTGCTTTAGCTAGTGTACAGCTCATACAAAGAAAGGGCCAAACTCTTTTGTTTTTTACAGGTAATTCTAGTGGGCCCAAGAGAAAAAATAAATAAAACAAAGAAGGCCTCTTTAAAGTGTTTCAAAGAGAGGGTAAGCAAAAATTAAAATCCTCAAACATTAGTAATCAGTACTCACTGAATTTTAACAATTTAACAAGATGCATATATAACCTATGTTAGATTAGGCCCAGCCAATTCTATTAACTACTTGATAGTCAAACTATGGATAAAAAACTTGACTAATCTACTCTGATCTATCACCTGAATTTTTTAGTCAACAAAATTTAATGTACTGAATGTAACCAACAATACTCAAATAACATATATGTATTTGTGATAGTACAACTTAAGTATGGTTTGGTGTTTGGGGTTAATCTAAACATACATACCAAAGGATCAAGTGTAGAAATATTTTTCTTTCTCTAAAGATACACAAAAGAAGAAGATTCAGATCATTTAAAAATACCAGAGGAGAGAGGAGAGTACTGTGAGTTAGCTTTGATTAGAGATAAGGGACGTAGCTCTCTCGCAAATGACACCACCACTTCAAGCCACCTAATCTTGCCGTCTTGCGCAAAATACGTAAGCCAAGCCAAAGCTGTGACGAATTGTATGTTGAAGAGTCGCTAGTACCACACAATGGCGGATTTCCCTTTTGATTCTGAAGAGTAAGCTTTTAACAATCTTTATCTAATGAAAACTAGATGTTTGTTTTCATGGGAATACTAGAAAATAGAAAATGTTAAGGTATAGAATCGAAAACACTATGAATGATACAGCAAAGTCAATTAAATTCATGTTTTAAACACACATGTGTGTACTAAGTAAGCAGACCTAATTTTTCATTAAGACTAAAAATAAGTATAGATAATTAATATAACATAATCTGTCAGAGTTCCAGCTTTCTAGGCAGTAGGTCTAATTTAGATAACAATATATGTCCCGGTCTAACATGTGAAGTTAATTAAAAAAAGCAAAAACAAAAAAATGAAATTTTTTATTATTTTTTTATGCTTCTCAATGTAGAATATCAATCCTATAAGAAGCTATATGATATTATAGAACAAGTTTGAGGTTTTGATTCAAGATAAATTATAAACTATAGGTATCGATTTAAAGGGAATCAAATAACATTTTTTCAAGGTCAGATTTTTCAAATTCAATCTATTGCGTTTTAATTAAGAAAATTTTGCATTATTATGAAACACTAATAGAATAAATTACACACGTGTAAATAATAATACTAGGTGTGCAATGCAGTTGTCTGCTTACAATATTGAGCTGAGCGTGCATTTTATTTTTAAACAATAAACATTTTTATTTAAAAACAGCTGAAATCAGATCAAAAAAATCACAGGGAAGTACTTGCGTCCAAGTACTTTTTGGGGTTTTGTAGATGATTAAGCATGCCCGTTATATAATTATGCTTTTTTTCTTCGACCTCAAGAAAAGGTCCCTGGTTCGACGGTCAGACGGACACATCACCCTCGGCATAAGGGTTTTGAGAAGTATCTACAAAACCCTAAAAAGTAATATTTCAAATATTTAATTATAAATAATTTTTTCCTGTTTTTCTCTTTTATCCCCCCTCTTAAATGAAAATATGACAAAAGTGAACATAACAGTAATAACTGTACTCTTAAAGCTTTCCAACGACATGCATCATAAAAGGTAAATACTATTTTAACTTTTGTACCCCATACCCCTGTGCACCAATTTGGACCATGTCAGATTTATACCTTCCAGTGGTTTTTTTTTGTGAATTTTGTGCGGATTGGTTAGGCCGTTCAGAAGGTGTGTGTTTAGAACCAAATTCAAAGTTTAGTATATGTATATAGAGCTTCGCTTCGCTCAGCTCATTAAATTAATTTCTATACTTAGAAACAATGTATTAAAAGCTCATTTAATATTTAAGAGAAAAAAAAATGCTATCGAAATATCCGAGTTCAGTGGCATTCATCACAAACAAACTACTTTAAATGTATAATTTATAAAGCGCTTTTCTTTAAATGTGTTAACAATTAGTTGGCCTGAATGTAAGGAGACGTATGCAAAGTAACAGTTCATTAGGTCGAGAAGATGGTATTAGTCGAGTTAGCACAGAACCAATTAACAGCGATTAGCCAGACACGGCAGACTAAACGCTGCTGGTAGAAGATTAAGCGACTTTCTCTTACGTCAATAAAGAATTAACTACACTTTAAAAGAGGGTTACTGACACTAATAAATACTTCATACTATCTACACCCACTCACCCTCTAAAAAAAAAGAATGTCTTTCATATGTTTGGTCACGAAATAGAAGAAGAAAAGAATCAACGCACTAAATAATAGCCGAAATCAAAGACACATGACTTAAGGTATAAAAATTTAAAGCACAGCATTGTAGAATTTTTTTTTCAGAATTAACAGTTAGTTAATTTGTTTAGCTATTTTCTGACATGATAAAAGATATATAATTAGGTAATTTAGTTATAGGAAAAAATGTTTACATTGCCATATTCAATAATAGCATAAACTGCTAGTTAGAACTATGTAACTATGATTGTTAGTTGTTTATCCCTTGTCATTCAACTTGTACTTAATTAGTTTGATTTTATTTATTTTTTAAAAAACAAAATTCATACCATGAAATCTTATTTTATCAGGTGATCAGTGATTGATATATAGATAGTAAATAATACAACAAACACTTAAAAACTAAAATAACAAAAATATTGCATAGTAGGTTAACTATAAATAAGACTCTATTAACAATTAAAGGCAAGACTAGAAAGGAGAAGAGAGGTGAATATACAAATTAAAAAACTAATAACACCGTCAATTTTAGAACTGACACCAATAACCTTAGTATCTGTTATCATAACATTATATCTAATTTTTAATTTGTATATTCACCTCTCTTCTCCTTTCTAGTCTTGCCTTTAATTGTTAATAGAGTCTTATTTATAGTTAACCTACTGTGCAATATTTTTGTTATTTTAGTTTTTAAGTGTTTGATAGTAAATAAGTGATCCATAGCAAACTAAAATTGTAAAGAGTTACATTTTATTTGATCAAACAATAATCCTCTAAAAAAATTATATAACATTTAAGATATAAGCCACATTAAAATGTATCATAAGAATATAACATAATTTGTTACAAGAACTTAACATTCAATATGATATTGATTTAATTAATTTAAAAATCACAGTTTAAAAAATACCAACATATACTGAGTAGTTATGGAATCAAGGAGAAATTGAAGATTTAATGGAGTTAAAATAAATAGAACTTGACTAATCTACTCTGATCTATCACCTGAATTAAATAATAATATCTACTTACATTTAAGCAATAAATTGATTACTATAACAAATTAAAACGCTACACTTAGACTTAGTTTCTGTGCAATTATACATCTGAATAAAACTGCTTCTTAAAACCACTCTACTCTATTCTCAGCCACTCTCTTCGTTATCACTCCTCCACACGATCTTCTCATTCCCTCATCCCACTGGACACTTGGTCTTCCCTTCTTTTCCTCACACAATCTTTGGGGTTCCAATTTATCGATTTATTTGTCATCTGTTATCAGTTGTTCTAACAATATAAGTCGCTCAATGCAACTTTCTTTCAAAAAAATGTTTTGAGTAAGTAAGGGATTTCGAGGAAAGACAGGAAAAGCAATCAGTGAATAAGGGAACAGGTGCGAAATTAGAAGATACAGGAAGAGCTTTTTTTTAAGAGAAAATTGACTTGATATATTATAAAGCTAAATTAATTTACATGTTGGGATCACTAATAAACATATAGCTGAAAATAATAGGCATAAGGATTTCCTCCTCTGACCCATATCTAAACTACTGCGAAACAAACACACTTTCCTAATATTTCCCTTTCTGATAGAACAAAGTCAACTACATAAGTTGAATGTCAACTCAGTATAAAAGCTAAGCTTGAACAACCAACATAACACTTACCCTTGTAAGAAGGACCAACATTTACATTTATATTTAACTTTAAATATTTGAGAAGAGGTAACAACAAGTGTAAATAATGTAAAACCTTCTTTCTACGAAGAAATTCGCAAAAAATCTAATTTAGGAAAAGCGGTATGTCCAACTGCTCCGTCCAAATTTCCAGAGGGAAACGCTATTACTTTTGTATTTATTCTTTCCACCTACCTTTTATTTTATGTTCTCATTTTTATTTTCTTGAAAGTGTTTTTCATTCTAGACCCTAGAGGAGCTAATCTGTTTACAACACATTTTTGTCAATCATAATAATGACAGTATTTCAGCAAATGAAAAATACAATAATTTACTGAAAATGTAGAATAACTTAAACCGACAATAGTAATAATTCTTGTTTTAGTATATCAATATAAATATAGTATAACTATACCAATACGTACACAACCCGATTACGTAAATTTAAGTTACTGCATTTTGTTACCTAGCAGTACTTCTATAATACTTTCAATTTTCATGAGAAAAATATAAAAATATTTTGTTTTATGTCTGGTAGCTCTATTTTTATTTTATTTTTTTGTTAAATTTGCCTCACAAGAGTTTGTAAAATAATGTAAAAATTCTCAAAGACTGAATCAACCAAGGCATCAAATTAAATAATATGAATAGGATACATAATTAATTCGCAGAAGGTAAAAATTTACCTAAAATTAAACATAAATATTAATATAAAAATACCATTTTAAAAACTGGTCTATTTTCAACATTATTATTATTTTTTTGTTTTCTGTATCCTTCNCAGCCAGTTATTAATTAATGATATTAATTAATTTTAATTAATAATAATGAATATTAATTAATATGAACTAATATTAATTAATGATTAATAACCAGCTTATTTTCTCAAGATACATTATTTGAACCGTATAAATCAACATTTTAATATTGTCTGACGCAGAACTTTTTACGATTTTCCAGTCTTACGCGTCAAAATTTTAGGGTTCAAATAAAAAAAAACGCCCCAAAACTAAAAAAAATCACAGAGGAAAACGGTGTCAGACTTGGCCTAAACAAGCCATACAAAAAGGTTTGGAAAGAGTATGTATAAGTGACTTTTTTGCCTATGGGCACCCTGACTATTAATAAAGGTTGTATTTCACAAATACATTCGCTAATTTTGCTTCCGAGCTTACCGAAGATTGCGATCATGCTGAAAAAAGTTGTCTCTCTCTCTCTTTCTGGTCTGTCTGCATCACTTTTGCTAATCACCATAATATCCTATAATCGTCCAACTTTAATTAAATTTAGATGATAGGTCATATTTGATAAGTTGGCAATGCTTTATTTACTATTTATGACATGATAGATGTCACTTGAGATTATAGAAATTTACCTTTTGTATTCTTAGTCGAGTGTTTGTTTACTCTTGATAAAGTTATATAAAATAAAACTGACTTATTCAGTACCAACTATTCCAGTGGGTTATTTAACTTAATACAGTACTCTTTCAATAATAATTAACTCACTTCTGGTCCCATATTAATTTTAACCATCTCACACACATTTTAATATTGCATAAAAATAAATGAGATCCCATGTAGAATCGAACAAGTTTAGAAAATAGTAAAATTTGTTATTAAATAAAGAAGAAGGTACTTAATATAATTGTATCTGCTGAACAACTATTTAATTTAAAATGACCGGATATTGTAATAATTATTCTGTCTTCGCCGTCGTAATCATAAACCTTTAGTTGCACTGCGATAATAACAATAACTACACGTTTATTATTATTATTATTATTATATATTATATTAAGATCATTAAAGGTTTTTATACACCTATTTCAATGACTGAGTAGTGAAGATACAGAGGTAAATCTTCT
This sequence comes from Gerris buenoi, assembly GCA_001010745.2. Taxonomy (NCBI): domain Eukaryota; kingdom Metazoa; phylum Arthropoda; class Insecta; order Hemiptera; family Gerridae; genus Gerris; species Gerris buenoi. The sequence continues at coordinate 330,351 of KZ651081.1, read as the reverse complement.
CAGTAATCGATTATTTTTTTTTTGTTTTTTCAAAATTATGAAAAAAAAAAAAAAGTTTTGTTTCATCTTCATCTCATCACAAAAAGGGTTCATTATTTTCGTTTTGTTTTCTATTTCAGACATAGAGAATGAGAAATAGCAGGATTCATTTTAAAAAGACTGAGTATAAAAAATAGAAGGGATTGAATCGAATGAGACTTACTTCCTAGTAAAAAGAAATTGCTCTCTGAGGGAAACGAAAATGAATCCCAAGTCAAAAGTGGAAAAAAAGAAAAATCCGTGCCTGGAAATGGTGTTAAGGGTTAAAATAGGCTCTGTGGGACCAAAAAAGAAAAAACAGTAATTTTTTCTTGCTATAAAGCGAATCTTGTTTCTTGTTTTCTTCTTTTACCCCAATTCTTTTTCTCTCTTCCAGAAACTGTAAAACTTAATTAAGATGTCGGAGAATGTTACGAAAAAACTTTGTATGCTGTAACCATAAAAAAAAAAAAAAATCAAACACATTTTTCTTCTTTTGGTTACTCTACTTTTTATATTAATTAAATAGAATCAGTGGCGTACACAGGGGGGGGGGGGCCAAGGGGCCCTGCCCCCCCCCCGAAATGATTACATAACTTGGACCCGCAATACATATAAAACCAAACAAACACAGTAATAACAGATGCATTCAAATTTTCTATAAATATTTTTCAATAAAAGGAACTACAGTCTATAAGATTAGAGTTGGCACAATCAAAAGGCGGGAAAATTTTGAGGGAAACGATTTTATTGGTCCCCCATGTTGAATGCAACTTCAGGAAAAAAATGCTCTACTCTACCCCTGTTCCACAACAAAAATATAACATAACAACACCGATTTTTCCTTTTTATAACCCCAAAACTACCTCCTCATTTGTTGTTTCCCGCCTTCGATTGTGCCAACTCTAATCTTATAGACTGTAATTAATTATTATATTAGGGTCTGTATACATTTAATTACTCAAAATGCGCTCAGCCTGGATTTTCCCGCAGGAATTCAATTCATTAAACAATATACCGGCCCGATTGTTGGCTGGGTCAGTATTTTTCCGATGGAATTAAATTAGGAAGCATAAACTAAGTAGTAATTGCCGGCCTGGCCCGGATTATTGCAGATGAAACTAAAACTATTAAAAACTATAACGGCACGATTACCGGCTGGGCCCGAATTTTTGCCGATGATACAAAAACTGTTAAAAGCTATATCGGCCCATTTGCCAACTAGGCCCAGATTTTTGCCGATGAAACTAAAACTTTTAAAAACTATACCGGCCCGATTTACCGGCTAGGCCCGGATTTTTGCCGATGGAACTAAAACTATTAATAACTATACCGGCCCAATAGAAGGCGTGGCCCGGATATTTGCCGATGGAACTAAAACTATTAAAAGCTATACCGGCACGATTACCGGCTGGGCCCGGATTTTTTCCGATGATACTAAAACTGTTAAAAACGATACCGGCCAGAATACCGGCTTGGCCCGGATTTTTGCCGATGAAACTAAAACAAAACCGGCCCGATTGCCGGCTCAGCCCTGATTTTTGCCGATGGAATTAAATTAGGAAGCCTATAAATTATATCGGCCCAAATACCGGCATGGCCCGGATTTTTGCTGATGAAACTAAAACTATTAAAAACTATACCGGCCCAATTACTGACTGGGACCGGATTTTTTGCCGATGAAACTAAAACTATTAAAAACTACACCGGCCCGATTGCCGGCTTGGCCAGAGTTTTTGCCGATGAAACTAAAACTATACCGGCCCGATTGCCGGCTCGGCCCGAATTTTTGCCCATGGAATTAAATTTGAAAGCCTATATATTAAATCATCCCAATTGCCGGCGTGGTCCGGAATTTAGCTGATGAAACTAAAACTATTAAACTATACCGGCCGAATTTCCGGCACGGCCCGGATTTTTGCTGATGGAATTAGATTCATTGAATTAAATTAGGATTTCTAAACTAAATCAGTCCAATAGTCTTTTGGGCCCGGAATTTTTAGGCGATGGAATTAAAATGCCTTGAATTGAATTAGGATATGTTAACTAGACTGCCCCAAAGCTAGGCCCGGATTTTTGGCTATAGAATTTAGTACAATGAATTGAATTAGGATCAGGAGTGCAATGAATCGTCCTGCTGGTGTGCCCAGATTTTGTCGATTGAAATAAATGCATCAAAATAATTGAGATGCATTCTATATTAGGCCCGATTGACGGCTCAGATGGGTGTTAAGCACGTTATATTAAATTAGGCCCGAGTCAATTTGGACTTGAAATTGGATTGAATTAAGCTATGCATACTAGACTTTGCCTAAATTGGAAAAAAGATAGGATAAGGGATTGTTAATTTCTTTAGCAAATTTTATTGTTTTCGACCAGGGTTGTGGGTAGAATATTTTCCCTTCGTTTTCAAAATTTGTTTGATTTTTATATGATTAAAAGTATCAATTTAGCAAAATTTAAAGAACGCAGACAGTTAAAATTAATCTGGGGCAATCTGTGAGTTCCTTTCGATCAGCTAAATTTCATAAAAATCACATGAGTACGTTTGAAAATATAGGTGTAAATAAATGTATGTTTGTGTGGAAGAGCGACAAATGGGGGCAGAAGGTTGGAACTTCAACTTACCAGCAATTAACAATGGGCTAATTATGCTATGAAATTGGCATTTATTATAAATTATGGGGTATACTAAACCCGCATATACAGGGTGTCCCAGCTAATATGGAACAGCGAAATATCTCCGGAAAAGAAAGATGCGGTTTTCAGGGTTCGATAAAGGCTAAAAAGGCGCTTCTAGAACATATGCTGAACATTTTCTGTGTGCAGCGAAAGCGTGTGCAGCAAACAAAATAAACAAAAAGTGAATAGGAAGCCATATTTTTAAGACTGGATTTGGATTCTATGGCTAAAAATACGGCTTTTTTACTCTTGGAAATTATTCGCTCCGATCATTAGTTTGCCGTCTGGAGAGCCCTGAATGTCTTGAAATTGAAACTTTAAGTCCATTTTACAGCTAAACTAATGGATTTAGGAAAAAAAATCTAGAAACAAAAAATTCTTCTTTTTAGGCATAGAATGCAAATCCATGGCATCCTATTCACTTTTTGTTTATTTTGTTTGCTGCACACGCTTTCGCTGCACACAGAAAATGTTCAGCAAATGTTCTAGAAGCGCCTTTTTAGCCTTTATCGAACCCTGAAAACCGCATCTTTCTATCTATCATGGTTCCGGAGATATTTCGCTGTTCCATATTAGCTGGGACACCCTGTATAGTCGCTCAAGGTTAGATTTGGCCCCCCCCCCCGAAAAATTTTTCTGTGTACGCTACTGAATAGAATAGAGTGTTACCAAAATTAAATATTACTGGGATAAGAACGGATTGCATAACAAAAATGTTTTAACACTAAAAACTTTAATAATTAAATCTTGGGTGTATTGAAACAAAGTAAAATTGAATCCAACAAAAGACGTAAATTTATGTCAGAAATAGAAATAAAATAAAAATAAATTTACATTTTCTTAGAACATCACTGAAAAATGCGTATTTAGCTGATTAAAATAGCATAAATAGTAGTAATATTTAATAAGCCTGCTAATTTTTAGCTTAAACGTTCACTTTTTACGTTACATTATTTCAGTCATTAGCCTGATGGACTATTAAAGTAAAAGTTAATTATTGTTTATTGCATATTTAATTGTTTATTACAATTTTTTGGGTCATGTCGTTGTTGAGTTCTTGAACTATACCCCTTTCATAATGAGTCACTTCACACATTGGAGAAAAACTCAGTCGAGGATCTTACAGACTAACTAAATTTGTGGTTCTATTTTAAATAATTTCCTTGAGAAAGAATATTGTAAATTGATACCATTAAATAAAATTAACAGTAAAATTAAAAATACAAGACAAACGACAAAAATGGGAAATATATCTGTAAAATTAAAATGATTATACTTTTTTTCTGCTGGTACTTCTTAGTCATTTGAATATACATATAATTAAAAAAACAAACGCTTATTAACGTCAAAAATGTTATCTCATAAAGGGTTTAAAAATTTTTATAAAAGGTAAATCACAATAACATGATTAAAAACTTCTACAATAAGACAATTAATTTTATAAGATACAAAACAAATGACAATCTTTCAGAAATTCTAAAAATGATGAACTAAAAATAAAGAATCTAAACCCTTTGAGAAACAGATTTTATCGATATCTATAAAGGGAAATAAATAAGACCAAAAGAAAAAAAAATTAAATCAAGTTAAAATATCTTTTATAATTACCAATAAAAGGGGAAATTCTTAAAAAAAAACAAAGTTTAATAAAAAAAGGGATTTTCCACAGGGATTCACTTGTAATATCAGACTCTGTTTATCAACGCAAATGCCTAATTTCATTCAATTTTTTATTTTATTATTAAGTTAATTAAATTAATATATTTACTTAATTACTGAAAGATTATTACAGTATTTAATTGCGAAAATCCATTAAACAGCTGTTGCGTTTAATTTCTTATTTAATTTTTCTTCTTTACGTTTCTACATTATTAAATTATAACATCAAATCTAAATTTACGGCACTTATTTAGATTGTTGCTTCCATGATTAAACAACATGAAATTCAGTTGTCCCCAAGTACATTACTAATCATCCCTATGTCTTTATAGTTATTTAGTCAAAGTCATTTATATTCTAAAAAACATATGGGAGTAACAATTTAAAGAAGTACCAAACTCACTTCGAAATTTGTTATAATAATTAATGCAAGTATTAAATAAGGTACGTTAATAATCCTTGCGGTTTTTCTACAAAAAAATGTTGGCCCTAAATTAATCCGACTGACGGATTAGTATAAAGAGAGTATACCAAAATAAATGCGTATGAATTTAATGTGTATTAAAATCTATATAAATGTAACAAATGACCTAATTGCCCTGTTAATTTGGACCTAAAGAAAACAGTAATCAAATTAACGATTAAAAATTCAAATATTAAAAATCATTTTTGCGATTATTTACTGATAAAGACGACATCAATTGTTGACGATACTTCCAGCTGGTATTTAAAATAAACAACCCAACCGCACAATTTATCGCAATTAATGCGATAAAATTCTTAAATTATTATCGCAAAAAATAATTGTTAAACGATATATAATTAGGATATATATTTTTTAAGCTAGAAACGAATTTTTTAGAATAAACTTGATTAAAAAATAAATGGGCCGTTCAAATAAATGATATTTTATTTTTGTGTTAACGAAACTTATTAAGCCCGTTGCTAAAGATACATATCACCACTATTTTACCTTTTATTCTCGGTTAAAATAATACAGTTTTTACAAGTATCCATTAATGTATGTAACGAAAAGACATTTAAAAACCTGGTAAAGTGATTATTTGGGATTGTCCCACTCTTACTCTTTCTGAAATAGCCTTATCACTTTAATAGCCCTAATTTTAAACGTAACGTTTAAAACTAGAAGATCGAATAACTGTTAAAAATAATTATTTAAATCAGGTAAACTATAACTTTTTAAAGAGAAAATTTAGTTTCTGTAGGTAAGGCATGAACAAGAAATTAAATTACCACAATAAAATAAAGTTGTGGTGGTAATTTTATCATACATTTTAAAATACATAACGTTATTATTTAAATTTTAGAAAATAAACAAGAATTTACAACTGAATAATATAATTGGATGCTTATTCATATTTAATCAAATTAGAACTACAAACACTCGGAATAGCATGTCTCTCTGTGGTCGAATAGATTAATCCAATTAGGTTAAATTATCGTGCGATTAAAGAGACAAGCCTTGAAAGAAGTTCTAGTTACAAGAACATGAAACTAATAAGATAAAAGTATCCTATACATACAACCTCGCAACAGCTCAAGACACTTACCTACTTATCATAATTCTCAACCAGTTTACAAACCGTGGAAAATTAAACTAGTATAAAATAAAAGCTGCATGTTTGACCTACATATTTCTCCATGGTTATAATACTAGATATTACAACGACCATAAAAGGTATATAAAAAAATTGTATGATATAAAATTTTACTTGGAAAATAAGAGATATGAAAGATTTTATTAGATAATCTACCAGGTTTAGTAGGGAGTTTTCTGCAGTTTCAAAAATAGATTTTGCACTGGTGTATTTAAGATAAAAAACTTGCAGGTTTCCAGCAAAATAATTTTATATTATTCATATTTTATTGGAGGATTAATATATTTATTAATGAATTGAAGCATTTCAATGTAAGCTGAGAGTGGTAAGCTATAATAAATTGCATCTTGTCTAATATAGAAATAAAAATATGATCAACATTTGAATGTTAAAACTTCAGCTCTTATGATATAGATTACAGTAGTTTAAATGAGAATGCCTAATAACCATAGATTATTGATTTCTTTTAATTAGCAACGTTTTTTTTAGAATTTATATACTAAATTGAGTTTTTTGGAAGCTTTTATCAATGTTGGATATGGCTGTACAATTAACTTTTTAATGGATATTAAAAATTTCTAGCGCAAAATTGTGTCTTATCGGTGACTGATTATAGTCGCTAAGTCTTACTAGCAAAAATGCTATTGTACATTGTTTAATTAAAGTTAGACATTCGTACGTAAAGCCCACGAGAAAACTTGAACTCCCAATAGTAAAAAAAAGAAATTATAAATAATTAATATAAAGTGATTACATCACTTTTTTTAACGTGTGTATACAGTGCAATGCATTTTGTAACTAGTAAAGGAATATGCGGGTATACTCGTATATTAAAAGAAATGTAGGTGTAGAATATTATGTACATCCAGTAATTACTATTAGTTAATTCATGTACGAATTGCGTTTATTTTCTATTGAAATATCGATGAAGTAAAATAGATGAGAATTGTCGCTAATCTTTCCCACGGTAAAAATAAGTTTAAAATGAAATTGTTACACATAAAAAATCTTTAGTATTATTTTCTCACGTTTAAGAAGATGTTAACCCATCTTTTTGTACACACAAAATAATAGTAAATTATTATTTCTAAACGATATGGCAATATAATATGGCAATCCTTACGTATCAATAAAACTTTTTGTGTTTTGAATTTGAATTCAAGTAAGGGTGGGTTTCCAACTATTTGTTTTATCCTAAATTTTATCCAAATAGTTATCCATAAAAAAAGGCCTTACAAGGTTTTTTTGCCGCTTTTGTAACGCCTGATTAACGCATTATTACGTTATTACTGGACGTATCTTGACAACTTAACTCGTGTACTTGATGTGATCAACAGTGTCAAGCATGTCTCTCCTCTATGGGATTCAAACTCATAAAATATGTTGGTGTTTAGTTTAGACTTAGGTTTCAGAAAAGTTGCGTAAACGCTAACCGACACGTCAGTCCCCCATAATACTTTTAACTTTAATATATCTAGTTAAACTTAATAACTATTTAGTATGATTGAATAATATTCTTTCTACTACGTATTTCATAAGTAAAAGGTTAGATAGTCTTAATTTCGATTACACGAGATATTCATAATACTCGATATTTCTAATTCTATAATTAATAATAATTCGATATTTCTAATTTGTAACGCCAAATTTTCTTGATCTTAATTATAAGTCTAGGTATTCACGATGGAATTTAATATTAAAACTTAAATTCTATGCTGTATTCAACAAAAGCTTATAATACAATGTCTCCATTTCTAAAAGGGAAAAGCGCGCTCAAAACAATATAGTTGTATCTCCATTGTTTAAAACAATTATTAATATCAAGAATCTAACATTTTGCTATTATTTGCAGGAAATGTTTCAGTCCAAATCATTAGGATATTAAATTCCAATAATTTATGTATGCTCTTTCAATTCGCTATTATTATTTATCAAATGAAGTAACATTTTGGTAATAAAATGTTGACAGTTTTTCGTAAAAAATGTAAACAGTTGAATTCACAGTTCTAAAAACAAAGACTAACAGCCACCCTAGTTTCCTTTAAAAGAACTAGGAGTCGTTAACTTTCAGGTTTAAAAGGCTCACAACTTTTGTAATTACTTAAAAGGCTTTCCGTTTGTGAAGAATACTGGGTTTTTTAATTCTCCAAGTTTTATTATTTAGTTTATTTTGATTTGATGTTTTTTTGTTGACATTATTGAATGTGACAGATTTTTCTAGATGTTTCTTAATATTTTAATTGAATATAGTTGAGTTTGATTTTGTGAAGAGGAAAGCTGTGTTGTTTTTATTCGGTAACTCTAACTGGGACCTTTTATTAGGCAGGGACCTGTGTTCGGGTAGAGCCCCGTTCCTGACATTCTCTTTTGTGGCGCAGTCGGTAGGACTCTGGTTAGAGTTATTTTTTCGGAACCAGCTTCCTGATTCCTTTTTTCGGTTTTCGGATACGTAAAGTATTATGATGGAGCAACTCGTGAAGCGTCGAGGAATTACAAGAGCTGCTTTTACTCGTCTTGCGAACAGCATTCGGGAAGAGTTNAATTTTAAACGTAACGTTTAAAACTAGAAGATCGAATAACTGTTAAAAATAATTATTTAAATCAGGTAAACTATAACTTTTTAAAGAGAAAATTTAGTTTCTGTAGGTAAGGCATGAACAAGAAATTAAATTACCACAATAAAATAAAGTTGTGGTGGTAATTTTATCATACATTTTAAAATACATAACGTTATTATTTAAATTTTAGAAAATAAACAAGAATTTACAACTGAATAATATAATTGGATGCTTATTCATATTTAATCAAATTAGAACTACAAACACTCGGAATAGCATGTCTCTCTGTGGTCGAATAGATTAATCCAATTAGGTTAAATTATCGTGCGATTAAAGAGACAAGCCTTGAAAGAAGTTCTAGTTACAAGAACATGAAACTAATAAGATAAAAGTATCCTATACATACAACCTCGCAACAGCTCAAGACACTTACCTACTTATCATAATTCTCAACCAGTTTACAAACCGTGGAAAATTAAACTAGTATAAAATAAAAGCTGCATGTTTGACCTACATATTTCTCCATGGTTATAATACTAGATATTACAACGACCATAAAAGGTATATAAAAAAATTGTATGATATAAAATTTTACTTGGAAAATAAGAGATATGAAAGATTTTATTAGATAATCTACCAGGTTTAGTAGGGAGTTTTCTGCAGTTTCAAAAATAGATTTTGCACTGGTGTATTTAAGATAAAAAACTTGCAGGTTTCCAGCAAAATAATTTTATATTATTCATATTTTATTGGAGGATTAATATATTTATTAATGAATTGAAGCATTTCAATGTAAGCTGAGAGTGGTAAGCTATAATAAATTGCATCTTGTCTAATATAGAAATAAAAATATGATCAACATTTGAATGTTAAAACTTCAGCTCTTATGATATAGATTACAGTAGTTTAAATGAGAATGCCTTATAACCATAGATTATTGATTTCTTTTAATTAGCAACGTTTTTTTTAGAATTTATATACTAAATTGAGTTTTTTGGAAGCTTTTATCAATGTTGGATATGGCTGTACAATTAACTTTTTAATGGATATTAAAAATTTCTAGCGCAAAATTGTGTCTTATCGGTGACTGATTATAGTCGCTAAGTCTTACTAGCAAAAATGCTATTGTACATTGTTTAATTAAAGTTAGACATTCGTACGTAAAGCCCACGAGAAAACTTGAACTCCCAATAGTAAAAAAAAGAAATTATAAATAATTAATATAAAGTGATTACATCACTTTTTTTAACGTGTGTATACAGTGCAATGCATTTTGTAACTAGTAAAGGAATATGCGGGTATACTCGTATATTAAAAGAAATGTAGGTGTAGAATATTATGTACATCCAGTAATTACTATTAGTTAATTCATGTACGAATTGCGTTTATTTTCTATTGAAATATCGATGAAGTAAAATAGATGAGAATTGTCGCTAATCTTTCCCACGGTAAAAATAAGTTTAAAATGAAATTGTTACACATAAAAAATCTTTAGTATTATTTTCTCACGTTTAAGAAGATGTTAACCCATCTTTTTGTACACACAAAATAATAGTAAATTATTATTTCTAAACGATATGGCAATATAATATGGCAATCCTTACGTATCAATAAAACTTTTTGTGTTTTGAATTTGAATTCAAGTAAGGGTGGGTTTCCAACTATTTGTTTTATCCTAAATTTTATCCAAATAGTTATCCATAAAAAAAGGCCTTACAAGGTTTTTTTGCCGCTTTTGTAACGCCTGATTAACGCATTATTACGTTATTACTGGACGTATCTTGACAACTTAACTCGTGTACTTGATGTGATCAACAGTGTCAAGCATGTCTCTCCTCTATGGGATTCAAACTCATAAAATATGTTGGTGTTTAGTTTAGACTTAGGTTTCAGAAAAGTTGCGTAAACGCTAACCGACACGTCAGTCCCCCATAATACTTTTAACTTTAATATATCTAGTTAAACTTAATAACTATTTAGTATGATTGAATAATATTCTTTCTACTACGTATTTCATAAGTAAAAGGTTAGATAGTCTTAATTTCGATTACACGAGATATTCATAATACTCGATATTTCTAATTCTATAATTAATAATAATTCGATATTTCTAATTTGTAACGCCAAATTTTCTTGATCTTAATTATAAGTCTAGGTATTCACGATGGAATTTAATATTAAAACTTAAATTCTATGCTGTATTCAACAAAAGCTTATAATACAATGTCTCCATTTCTAAAAGGGAAAAGCGCGCTCAAAACAATATAGTTGTATCTCCATTGTTTAAAACAATTATTAATATCAAGAATCTAACATTTTGCTATTATTTGCAGGAAATGTTTCAGTCCAAATCATTAGGATATTAAATTCCAATAATTTATGTATGCTCTTTCAATTCGCTATTATTATTTATCAAATGAAGTAACATTTTGGTAATAAAATGTTGACAGTTTTTCGTAAAAAATGTAAACAGTTGAATTCACAGTTCTAAAAACAAAGACTAACAGCCACCCTAGTTTCCTTTAAAAGAACTAGGAGTCGTTAACTTTCAGGTTTAAAAGGCTCACAACTTTTGTAATTACTTAAAAGGCTTTCCGTTTGTGAAGAATACTGGGTTTTTTAATTCTCCAAGTTTTATTATTTAGTTTATTTTGATTTGATGTTTTTTTGTTGACATTATTGAATGTGACAGATTTTTCTAGATGTTTCTTAATATTTTAATTGAATATAGTTGAGTTTGATTTTGTGAAGAGGAAAGCTGTGTTGTTTTTATTCGGTAACTCTAACTGGGACCTTTTATTAGGCAGGGACCTGTGTTCGGGTAGAGCCCCGTTCCTGACACCGTTAGAAAAAAACCAAAAACACTTTGGAATCATGGAAATAGAATGAAAAAAAAATAAAATAAAATAAAACAACAAAAAAAGGTAAAAGTTACATTTATTAAACTAAAGTGTTACTGTTTCAAATAAAGATAAGGAAATAATTGAAAATTCTACCCAAAAAGGGAGGAAGAATTGCACATTAACAAAAGTAAAGGGGTGGTGGTGGTAATAACATGCCAATATAAACAGAAGGGAAGCAAGTATAATCTTCACTTCTACTCCCATCTGAATAAAGTTCCTTTCACAAAATGTTACGCAAGAGGGAGAGAAACACTAGAACTTCATAATATATATAGCCCTTTCAGATCTACGATGGAGTGTTTAAAAAAAAAAAAAAAACAGAAAAGGGGGGACTTTACGAAGTCTTTGAGAATCTTTACAAGAGGAAGGGGGAGGCAGGGAAAGTACGGCTTAATGCAGCTTTTAGCTTTGAGCTCAGGGTTCAAACCAAACAGCTTATTAGAGATCGTGCGAGTTTCACCAATACCAAGCAAAGCATTCCAGTGGTCAATAACATTTATAATAAATAGACAACCAAAACTTTTTACAGAGCTAATTAAGTTTCATTTTAATGTTAATTATTATAAAAGCGCATTAATAACCAAATCAGATAAAGTTATATATTTAATTTTGTTTCCCCATTTTTAGGAAATATTAATAACCTAAAGACCTTCAAACATATATTTTATTGTTTGTTAAAATAGATTGCAATTACGAAATGAGTACTTTACTTCTAAAATAAATATGTAAGTGATTTAATAATTATATTTATTAAGGTTAAATACCTTAACTTGCTTTAAAGGTGTAGTTTTAGTTTAAATTTTATTTTAATGTGGTCTGAAAGTTATGAATTATAAATGAAATAATTTTACCCTTAAAATAGAGCTGGGTTCGTGACCGTATAGATTACAAAGGGTGTGGTTGGCTCAATAAAGTAAGGCTTCGGTCATATTTCGGCCATATGGAGGGCGTGGTACTGTTTTACCAAATTTTAAGTATAATTGCCTCTTTAAAAAAACAATTTCTCTGAAATTGTTTTAAATTATATCCCTTTCTTCTCTTCTATACCATTTAAGAATTATTAATACAATTAACAACATGATGTAAAGCAATTAACGAGCAAACAATGACAAATACTGAATAAATCATCTTGGAATTGAAAGCAGTAAATTAAAATTGATATAATATATATGTATATGTATATACATATAAATGTGTATACATATAAATGTGTACAATAAATAAGTAATAAGTACAATAAATAAGTATACATATAAATGTTTAAAAATGTATACATATAAATGTGTTTGTATTGAGTATCCTAGCAAATATCTGTATGTTTTTAGTTATTACAGGGAAAAATGCATTAAAATGAGAATTTATCGTTCAATCGACCCTGTTTTAAATTCGAGCACAAGTAAAACCAGTATTAGTATTGTAGTATACATAAAATACAGTGAGAAAAATATAAATAATACAAGGAAAGAAGAGGAGAATAAAAAATGTGAGCTGGGACAAGGAATCGAGTAAAATTTATGTTGTATCGATAAGGAAAAAAGTAATAAATAGTAGGAAAAGAGGAGAGTGGTATAATACTATCTAACTAATACTAATAACAATAACTAAAGGACAAATGATTTGTATACAGTTAGAATTTACTTATGCGTTTGTCTACTGAGAAATGACTTGATAACTATCAGAACTACAAAATGATTGAATTATAGATTTTATGTCGTATAAACCACTGAACAATTCATTTTACATATTACTGTGCTAAATGATGTTATTTGTCTAGAAAATATAGAAATACATATTGCTTTTTCTTTCCTTTACAGTTTGTAAAATGATAGATTTGTAGTTAACCTCGTACGTACATAAATGGCATATGCAATTGGACAATTACCATACAATTAAAAAGCCATGTGTGTTTAATTTTTAATCATACATGTATTACTTAAAAGAGTACAATGTTTGTACACTTTGCAAATGCATAAGCTTGTATATTGTATATATATACAATGTGTAAAGATGACATAAGAAGTCAAAACACATTACAACCTTTAAACTTTAAATAATTAATATATAATAAATTATAAGTATAAGTTACAGAATCGAGTTAAGAATAAAAAAAAATGCGCTTAAAACTGGGTTTTATAGTGCTTTTTAATTTTTTCTTCATTAAAAAAAGGAAATAAGCTTTTCTCTTTCCTATGGCAAATGAAAGAAGATTAAAGAAGACCGAGGTAGTAAATATTTAATTTTATTTAAGCGAGGATTTACCCTACATACATAACTATATTATATTATATTCCCATAATGTCACTATGGCATTTATATGTTCAAAAGAAAACGTCTCACTTTTGCTAAAACTGTTATTGCTTCCTTTCTACCTTTGTACAATGATGTAAATAAACAAACAGAGTTTACATAATCCTATGACACGGTGCGATATTGTCACTCTATATTATCAGACCTGTAAGGAAAAGAAAAGAGAGAAAAAATATCCATAACAGAGTAAGAGGTAAAGCATAAACAATTGGCAAAGACCGAAAGTAACAGGAACTAATTCTTATAGAACTGAAAGGAAAAGCCAAGCAAGTTATACCATGAATACCTTGTCATAACAACAGCTTAGAATTCGTAAACGGTAAGATTATGAGACTCGAAAATAGTAGGGCAATAGTTCGGTTCTCAAAGCTCTACAATGTGGATCCCAGATATTGTTCATCATATTACATATTCCGTAAGTCGAATAAACTTTTAAAAGATGCTTTAAGTTGTTCGCAACACGATAATGTCTATCTGAAGGCGTTTTAAGGCTGTGGTGAAATAGGTCGGTCATTCTTTTTATCTAAAGAGGATTTTTATCAGTCTAGACTTGTCATACATTTAAAAAAAATACCTGCCTCTTCAATTCTATTTCGTAAGATTAAAAAAATAAGTATGAGATTACATACATGAGCACTTGAATAGGAAAGACATCTTTCCACTAAACGTAAATTTATTATAGGAATTAATCCGTTTCTTTAATCACTGTGGTCATCTGCAGTACTGGTGATACAAGTAGGCAGATGAAAGAAAAAGAGTCAGCGTAGAAGTTGCGACAGAGCTTTAAATCAGATTTAAATGTTTTCTACAATTCTACACGTTCCACCAGTACTAAAGACGACCACTAATAGTTCTAATCCATCATTTATAGGTTTGTTCTAACAACACTTCATACTAATTCCAAACTAGTCTCAAACAGTACAACGCATGCGCATTAGCGAAAAACGATCAATTATGGTCCGATGCGCAGGCGTCGGACATTTCCAAACCAGTTTGAAGTGTGGTTGGAACAAACCTAATACATATCGAGTAGTGTTCCGACGAAGACGCACCTCGAAATGATTTGTTATTTCTAAGATAAGGCAACCACATTTATTCCAATAAAAATAAAATGTTGTTTTGATTTGTCGGTCTTCAAATAGATATAATAATTGATCTAAACAGATATCTTAATTAATTTACTTAATTTCACTTATTTTTCTCAATATAAAATTAAGATGGCGGGCTTAACGCCTTGTTCTATATAAAATGGCTCTATTCTAGAGTGAAGTAAATAAAAAGGAGTAATTAATAAATGGTAGTAAAGTGGTTCTGTGATATTCTACAAAGGCGAAATTTCTTTATTTGTAAATAACAAAATATGTAATTTTACAAAAAGCTACCATGTTCCACAATTTTGACGAAGATTATCCCATAATAAAACTAAGGACGCACTATAGTAAAAGATCAACAAAGCTGTGAACAAAGTAATTGTGAATAAAGATAATAATTATGATTAGCCAAAATAGTCCAGTCAAATTAGCTCAAAATGGCGGCGTATCTTGCATTAAATCATGTAGGTCCAATTTTTTCAGAAATGTGTAGAGGATGGTCCCCTGAACAACGCCTGATAAAGTCCCATCGATTTCAGTCACCGCTAGAGGTGGGAGGGGGGGCAAAAGGTCACATTTTTCAGTTTTTGGCGTTTATCTCGAAAACTGTACGTCGCACAGAAAATGTTCACAGAAATGTATTCAAAATTAAAGCTGATAAAATTTCAAACAAAAATGTACCTATGCATTTTTTTCCTACGGCCAACAGTTTTGGAGCTTTAGAGTCGACAAAAAACAGTATTTTCAAAAATAAACATTTATTCACATTTTATTGTTTACATATTTTATTTGAATTATGTTGATATTTGAATGATATTGATGACTAAAATCAGTATTTTCAAAAATTAAATTAATGTAAAATAACATATCCCTTTCATGAATTATTTTAATGATGAGTATATACCAATCTTTTTAGGGCTATAAGCTGCCGAAGTGTGTAGTAAAAAAATTAAATTTAAAAAAATGTGAATATAATGTTTTTTGTCGACCCTATAGCTTTCAAACTGTTGGTCGTAGGTAAAACATGCATTCAAACATTTTTGTTTGAAATTTTATCAGCTTCAATTTCCCCTAAGAGCAATAGTTTTGGAGATATGAGCAAAAACCTGAAAAAATTCACGTTTGAGCGCTGTGGCACTGACTCCCCCCCTCTACAACTCAATAAGCTGCAGGCTCTAGCTGCCTACACCCTTCGGCAGCTAATAGCCCCAAAACAATTTTTTAAATCCTCACTAAATTATTAAAACATCATTCAAATATCAACATAATTCAAATAAAATATGTAAACAGTAAAATACTGTTGTCCGTAGGAAAAAAAAATGCATAGGTACATTTTTGTTTGAAGTTTTATCAGCTTTAATTTTGAATAGAATAACATTTTCTGTGCGACGTACAGTTTTCGAGATAAACGCCGAAAACTGAAAAATGTGACCTTTTGCCCCCCCCCCCATCCCACCACTAGCGGCGCCTGAAATCGATAGGACTAAATTGTCTACGGGCGTAGACAATTTAGCAAAAGGAGAGTTCTATCACAAGGAAGAGTTCGTTAAAAAGATCCGCCAGGCGCCGCGCCGTGTCAAGATGACTCCCATTTAAAAGTTTGTTTTATCTATAATTGTTGTGCCATTTATTATGATGGCGTGAATTTTTAAAGGTCCCACGTAATTTTTTATATTTAATGGGGGATGGGGAGGCATGAATTTCTCACAAAATAAATGTGACTTAAAAACGAAAAAAAAATATAAATTTGTACTTAAGACATGCTCCTCTTTCATTTAACACCCCACATTACGTTTTTAAAAAAAATATCAAACCCTAATTTTGGAGGAATGATTTTTTGGTTCTTCCCTATAATTTTTCTTTGTTTGCGTTATTATACATGACATAATTTCTGAGTTTTAAATTTTTCTGTTGGTACTTTCGAGGTTCAGGTGCGTTACAGTGAGACAGGCAAGCGCAGGAATGTATTAGGATTAGGGTCCTCGTTTTTGCCTTCGAATCCTAAAAATGTTTACGAAAATGATAACTGCAGTATAAAAATTACTGTCGAATAGGATATTACCAGCTCCTATAGTAACATATTATAAGAGCAAAAGCCTTTAAATCTTGCATTCAAACGTATAAATAAGCAACAAAATCAACGAAAGCACAGAGATGGAAAAGACCACAGTGTCGCCAATTGATCCCTTAAGAAATACGATTGATAATTTCTTAACTTACAACAAAAACAATTGCAATACACTATTCTACTAGAGAAAGGAAGACGGAGGACTATTTAGCTTATTTCTATATTCAATTTTATTCAAAGTTTGTTGGTTCGCGGCGTTTATAAGAATACTTAACTCCCTTTAAGCTATTCTGAATAATTAAGTACCTTTTAGCTATCCTACCTTCAAAAGAGGCCGAATTGCCCGTAATTTAAATGTAATTAAAAAAGGATAAAACCTTTATTTACAATTCTAATTTGATAAAGAGGATAAAATTGCACGTACCGAATTTAAAATAAAAACAATATTACACATTTAATTATCAATAATATCAAAGAATTCATGTATTGGTAAAAAAATCATCGATTGCTTAAACAGTAAATAGGTAAATTATCAGTTAATCGTCAAGCCACAATCCCAGCTTTGACCTCTTAGATGTTATCGGGCAAGTGTATCAAAACATTTGAATAACAAACGAAATTATTTGACTAATTTGATTGATATTAGATAAAAATAACTGAAATATTGACAGGATCATTTAGGCAAATGTTATTTATTTACTTGCTTATTCTTTTATAAGATTTAATGTAATGATTAATATAATCGAGAAAAGCTTTGAAGGATAAAAATGTTTTACTACTTTCCACATGAATGATAATTATTCCGATGCGAAAGCCATCTATATTAATATAGTTCTTGAAATAGGACTATAGCTTGAAACAAGGTTCGCTCCAGTTCGCTTCGAGTCGCTAATAAATTAAACCCAACATGTATGCATTGTTTTATTACAACGTATAATTTAAATACACAGACACAGAGGAACATATTTTTAATTAGTTCTAAAATTACTTCTACTATTTTTGAAACAAGAATTTTATTATGCAAGTTATCTAACTTGGATTGATAAATTGCTTCATGAACGCTATGTAGTTTGTTCAACAGTAATAACAACAAAAGAAAATTATGGTCAAAACAAAAGACATCTATAGATTAAACCAGAGAGATAAAGATCAAATCAAAATAAGAATAGTTCGAGAAATCCTATAAAAGCAAAAGATTGCGATATAATAAAACTACCATACCTTTTCCCATTACACAAGATAAGAATTAACTACATGAAGGTAATAGACTATTGAAAATTATTTCATCACAACAGAAACGACGTCGTTGAAATGGCCTATTGACCTTATGTCAAGGTATATGACATCTACGAGTAAATGTTTTTCTAAGTACAGGTTATTTAACGTTTTTAAAATTGCATAATTGCGAAGAAAATTTGTTTTAGAATGAATTGTGTAGAAATAACGTGGCTGTCCAGAAAACTGTAAATCACGTTTATTTTCAGCATTAAAAGCATTTAGAAAAAAAAATATTATGACCTAAAAAAAAGGTACAGGAGTATAATAAAGTAACGAAAAGACGCCGAATTTTAAGCAACAAAAAGCCTGAGGTAACAAGTATGCAATATAACAACAACGAAACAGCTTTATTAAGCCGAAACTGACAACTTCATGAGGTTTTAGAGGTTATAGTCACTTCAGAAGGTGGACAAAACCACAAACCTTATAGATAGTTGTCCCTTTATCTACACAGCAGAGTTTGTTTTAAAACGATTTTCGTTTACTATTTTAGTATGTTTCTATAGAACCAATGATACAGTTACCAACATTACCAACTAAGATAGGCAATATAATACTTAAAAATATGGATGCTTTAGTTTCATAAAAAACTTCTCCTGGTCACGACAAGGGGGAAAAACAAATTTTCTTCAGTCTAACTCTAAAGTGCTGATATATTTTTAAATACTAAATACTTGGTCACTCGTACTTAATTTATTTTCGATTAAAGATAATAATCTTGCGGTTAAATTTCAATTCAACTTCACTAAAGCAATAGTGAAGAAACAATTGCATACTACCTAGTCTGAACATCACTAGAAAAAAATCAAAATAATAACTAATAGTATGTATGTAGTTATTATTTTGTAAGTATGTAGTAACATACTTCTAATCAAAGGAAAATATGTAAGAAAAAAACAAACTTTTTTTTGTAAAAAAAAGCTGTAGAACGGAATTAACTCATTTCAATACTTCAATTATGTAAATTCTAAGAAAAGAAAGAAAACCAATATACCACAAGCAATTCACGTTTTAAGATTCATGTTCACAGAAAACTTCGTTCTAATGTTACATAAAGGTTTCAAACTAATACGTAATCCCAAGTAAGGGCATTCAATTTAAATGTTAGGTTACATTCACTTTAGACACGAAACCTAACTGGAATGATGAGAATAAAAAAGCAAGTAATGGATTCTGCAGCAACAACTTCAATAATTAACACATTCTCCTTCACGCATGTAACGCCGATTCAACAGTCAATAATAAACTCCATATTAAGCCTATAGTGCCGAAGCTGAAGAAGAACAATTTAGACAGACATGTTTTCTTTTGTTCAACTAATTATTGTCGTAGGTCCAAACAGTTTCTCAAGATATAGAAGTAAGACGCCTTGCGGCAAGTATCTTTTATCCTATAAATTTATTTTTATCTCTTTATTGAATTAATTATTGCTAACCACTATTTCAAAGAACCTTTTATACTGTTGTAATACAAAGCCTATCTATAGATGCTATTTACAGTTAATATGGTTATATAGCATGACACATACCATATTCAAGATCAATACGGGTATGATTAACCTTACACAATCTTTCCTGGTTGCCATATTGCATAAAAATATAGCCGATTTAAGATCAATTTTACTAGTATAGCAATCGAATCAAAATATAACATTCGTATATTATATTTATAAAAAAAGAAGAGTTTATATTATTAAGGACTTAAGGAAGATGAGAAGGTGAAATCAATATTAAACATAATATAGAAATAAAGAAAAAAGTCTCCCGACCAGAAGTAACTTTATAAAACAAAGGGAGCTTTCAATCATAAGGGTCTTCTTCCGGATTAAGGAGGGGGTGCCGGTTGGATTGAGACAAATACAAATCCTTTCAATTCATTACGGACTCTCTCGCTAACACTCCTCTTTTCCCCAAATTATTTTTATTATTATTATTATTTATACTAAATTTATTTATTTATTTTTAATTTTTGGTGTGTTGAACGTCAATTATACGTCAATTAACGTCAATTATATAAAGTAACTTTAGAACTATAGACTTATTTTTTTCTCAAGTGAAGGTTTTTCTACGTTAATACATTATTTAGTTGCGGCCATATAATATAAGTTAAATAATTTTACAATTATATTAAGATAAAGCATAATTAACAGGCAAGACAAAGCGAAGATAAAAAAGTATAAAAATAATCTTTTAAAAGTCTTATTACGATACAATAGGTTCAAATGAATGTCGTTCTATAATGATTTATTCGTTTATAAACATGAAAAAATAGAGAAAAACTTAGATTAAAAATAGTTTAACAGTTTTAATGATCTCTTAAAAAATACAGCACGATATAATGTTCCCAATGCTATAATACTTGCGTTTTCAATATCTAATATTAATCTTAATAGAGTTGATAACGAATTTAATACCTATATTGAAGTAAGTGTTTATCTATATATAAAAACCTATTTCTTCAAAAAAAAACAACCGCAAAATTTATGTGAAAATAAAAGGATTGCTAGATCTGAAAAAGTAGTGATTTATTCCGATAAGTCAAAATCCTATGATTCAATTAACTAAAGTCCCTCTTTAGGTTTTAATAAATATAAGAAGTAGAAGCAGGTGTCAAAAAGCCAAAAGCCTGGAGGGAACTACTGCTTTTAGAGTAAATATCACCTGGACACTCTTCTTTCCAAGGAAAGCAGCTGTTAGAAGTACTTTCAGTCGGAATAAGAAGAATTGGTTTTATTTTCGGCGTTGGAAGCTGTAGGTGTAGAAGGGTGGTGTAGAATGTCAGCTGAATAGATTGAATAAAGCAGTGGTTCCCAACCTGTGGGTCGCGACCCCCAAGGGGGTCGCGAAGGGTTTTTGGGGGGGTCGCCAACTTAAAATTAAATTACATCAAATCTGAAGCTATCTGTTCAAAGAACTGTGCAAAGACGTGGATTGTGATAACGATGTTCTTCCTTTCTATACTGCCGTACATTGGATGTCGAAAGGAAATGTTTTCCATTGATGTGTTCGACATTCCTTATGAGATTCAAATGAATTTTTGGATTTTTGAAATGATTCCTCAGCACGTAACTTTTTTAACGAAAATTGCACACACAATTCTGGTGTGGTATCATTCATACCCAAAAGTGGCGATGCTAACATTTCGAGTTTTAGTCCGATTTGTGTCTACATATCTCTGAGAGAGTGGATTTTCAACTCTTCTTCGTTTATAAACAAAAAAAGAAATAAATTAAATGTTTTTCATTTATTTATTTATTATAATTTATAGAGTCCTCTACAGTAATTTGAAAAACTCACCCACGATTTTTAAGGCTGGTAAATAACATGCAATATGAACCATTGCATTAAACTAATTTATTTGACTTTTTTTTATACATGTANCCCATATTGGATTTAGAATGACTTCACTTAGATGAATAAAATTGTAAGAATTTTTTTTTTTTTTTTTTTTTTTATTTATAAAAAAATTTTTTTTGGGAAAGGGGGGGGGGGGGGGGGGGTCGCGGGTCACTGGGCTTTTATAAAAAGGGGTCGCCAACCGAAAAAGGTTGGGAATACTGGAATAAAGGAAATGACCTGAACAACATCCTTAAGGAGCGCCCGTTCGCATTGGAAAGGAATTGATGAAACAGAAGCCTTGGTAAAACACAAAGCTCCTATTCTCCAGCAAGGAACGAAAAATAAGGTAATAGGTTAACAGGAAGGTTCCATTGAGATTCTACAGCTGTCACCGATGCTAGAAGTGATCAAAAGCTAGCTAGACTTCGTTCAGAAATGCAGGTTGAGACAAACTATGATCTCTTAAAAAAAAAAAAATCATAAGAACTATGTCAAATTTTTAAGTTAAAAGCTTAAAATCGCTTTTAAAGAAATATATAATCTCTAAACAAATGTGAAAACGAATCTCATAAAATAGTTGACATTATTTCTAAGAAAAAGTTAAATTCAGGATATTTTTAATTATAATAGTCGAAATTGTTAATTAATTTTAAAACTTTTAAAAGGAAATAAAAAACTTAAATTATTTTGCTTGTTTCTCATTTAACAACTAAAAGTAATTTTATATTCAGTTCCCCGTTTAAGAGAGTATCAAATCACGCAATTTCCTTAAAAGAGTCCTCAAAATGGAACAATCTATATAAGTTCGGTTATTCTTACTTAATGAGTAATTTAAATTAATTAAATAAATGGCCATCTCATAATTTTTTTACAAAATGAGCTAACATTACTTCTAAATTTTCAAACATGATAAAATATTCTAAGGAGAGTAATATTGCAGTCTATATAATAAAGATATAGTTATTCTCTATTTCTTGAAAATCTAAATATCCGAAATACTAGACATTTTATCATTTTTTCATCATGAAATATAACTTCTCATATGTTCCTTAATTATAAATTCCTTATTATGGTGAAGTGATATTAGGAACCTTTTTTAAAATATTGACATTGGTTCCAATTCTTATTTTATATAAAATTTGTTCTATTCTTAAGTCAACTAAGAATTTGGTTACTAAAATAAATCATGGATTATTTACAAGACAAATAATTTTATATTTATTTTTAGCTAGTGAAAGTCGATAAGAGACGTTTGTCAAAATGAAGGAGAAGAAAAAATTGTTTTATTTTAAGATAGGGCAGGAAAAGGTCAGTTGTGATGTGACCTCTTGAAGCAGCCAAACATGCAAATCTCGTTGACCTTAAAACACGAAAACCATCCAACCAGACTTAGACTTGCATAGCAACTAGAAAACTAACGGAAACTTGATACTTGAACATTTTACAAACTAAAGCCTTGATGAAAAAATAGAGAACAACGTCAAGAACAACTTAAAGAAAATAAGTTTTCCGAACAGAATGTAGAGCTAGAATAAACGCAGGCGAATAAATGTAGCTTAAATGAAACTGTCATTCGAAGTTAATAAATATTTTATAGTAAAAGGGTAAAGATAATCTATGCAATTAAGAGGCTTAAAAGTCAAGTGAGATGTTAAAAAGATGGTGAACTTTTCCAAAGCACAAAGAAGGGACACCATTAAAGCTTGATTAGATAAATCAATACTAACACATGTTGCTTAGAAATCAACTTGGGTATTCCCTTCTACTCAGCCTCCTGGCTGAAATAACCCATTCTATCCAACATTTAGTACACTTTGACTTCACGGAAAACGGAAACAGAAACTCCTTTACTTGGAGGCCTAAAAACTAAAAAAGAAAATCCGTTAATACCCCGATTTCAAAATTGTTGTGATTCCATTGAGAGAAAAAGTAATTTTAGACTGCTCTTCCTCCCGTTCAATTGTGCGTATCCAAATGTTTCTATGTGAATAGGCTGAATTGACTAAAGAGGACTCTTAGACTGTGGTCACTTTATTCTTATTTTGGGAAGAATACTGCATGCTTAGTGACTTTTAGAGGTCAATGACTTTTTAAGATTTATGAACCCTAGAGAAAAATAAACTTTAAATATTATTTATTATTCAACAGCGAATTTATAAGCAAAAATATATGTCCATATAAAATACATATAAACCAAATAATAATAACAAATATCTGACCAAGCATTAGTATATCAAGATAAAATAAATTTAAAAGAAACTCTTTATTAGTGTTTACTAAATTTGAAATAATACTCGTAATGATTATTAATTTTAAGTCATATATATTTTTTTTTAGATTAGAAAAGTGGAAAGAATATAATTAAATCCATCTGCAACTTCCATGACATATTTCATCGTGCCGAATTAAGAGCATAAATTAGGGACAAAGTAATAAAGAATCAAAGAAATGGAAGAATTAAATGTAAAAAATGAATTACGACATTTCTTAAACTGGCTTTGCATAATTATTTTCTTAAGTTCAAGAATTATAATTGTAAGAATATTTTTTTTTTTTTTTTTTAAATAAAAACAGGTATTGAAAAAGTTCTTTTTTTTTAACAATGCAAACTTGTTTTTTATTCGGCCAGAGTTCGTAACCAACTCGGCACGTTTCCAGTTTTGCCAACTTTTTTCTTAAATTCGGTGTAAGAAATTCTTCAGACCGTTAGAAGTCGAAAACGGACTGCCGGAACTCGCCATGTTTAAACAACTGAAAAAGAGAAAAAAGCGGAATGGGGACAAAAAACAAAATCTGAAAAAACTTCCAATTCTAAAAAAATAAATGTTTAGAGAGAGAGAGAGAGAAAAAAAGCCAACAAGTCAAGTGAACTGGTGAAAGTAAAATTTCCGAACAAAAATAATTTATTTATGAATAATTAACGAATTATATACTTGTTTCAAAGATACAAATCAAGTGCTGCCTTTGAGAGTGACCTTCCGGTAAAAAAAAACTAACTCTGGGCATGGAATGTGAAAACAGTTATGTTATTTAAAAACAATCAAACGAAGTAAGTCATTTCCTTCGTCAAAAGTATAAGTGTAATTATTCTGTGTAGATAGAATTAGATTAATCTCTCATTAGAGGCGGTTAAATAAGAGCTTTAAAACTTAAATGAAAAACAGGTTTAAAGAAATTATTAATAAGATCATTTTGACAACAAAATTCGGTCATATAGAATAATGCACATTTTTATAAATATGGATTATAATCGAATTAAATAGGATTTAGTAACAACAAAAACATAACTGATAAAAATTACTTCAATAGATTTGAAAGATCCTTTTTTGTTATAATAATCAAAGATTTGAAATGAATTTGAAAAATTGGCAGTACCTGATTCACTTTCAGGTGAATTGACGAGAATCTATAAGATGTAAATAGTACTTTCAAATTTTTATAGAAAACAATAACTTGACAATGTAATCAGCTAGTCAGTCAGCTTGAGAATGATCTAAGGAGGGATCGAAATATCACAAATGGGCGTTTGAATTTTCCTTAAAAGACCCAACTAATTAAGAATTTATACTACAAGAAACAATCTACTAATTTAACATTTCATTTCCTTTAGAATCGAGAAGGGGAAAAAACAATATAATATCGATAACACTAAAAGATAAAATTGTTTCAATGATCTTAAATTCAAGTTTTATGTGATATCTAAAACAATGCATAATCTGATCCACTTTAGTTGATAATCACATAGGAATTCGTTTTTATTTATTAGTTAAGATACTCAAGGCCCTTGTGATATTACGAAAAAGTTTATATAAATCAATAAAATGTAGCAATTTAGATTTTGAAACAAGTGCGTGATTCATAGAGATACGTCTTCAAAATTACAGCTCATAAAGTTGGTTTCTTTAACCTTTCTTCTCATCGAGAAATCAGAGAATGAATGTGTACGTCACATAAAATACGAAACACTTCAATAAACCAGGATAATACAATTTAATAAATATAATAACATATATCGAAGATTCATAAGTGTTTGTGGAAATTTAGATGTTATAATAATTATGAGGTTAAGAAGTATAGTTTTAAACTAAAATTAAACTAGACTTCTTCAGATTATTTTATTTTCAAGATTATTTAATTTACACAAGATTAAATTATTCAAATAGATTAAAGTTAAAACTTTAATAAATTAATACAGTTGATATTTAATTAATTCAAAATATCGGTCTATACAACTCAGACTACCTTTTATATAATATCATATAATCTCAGTTCCCCATCCCAGAAAATATGAATATATTCTGATCCACACAGACGGATAGGGTGTCGATCTGCTAGTTGTGACTACAAACCCACCTTCACCTTTAGGAACCCTGAGATGTTTCTGTAGAACCTTCCAACTAAAGTGAGAGCCCCACCCGTCTACAATCATCCTTAAACTATAATTTCATCATGTTTAACTATTAGTTTGGTTAATATTAAATATTTATTGTATTAAGCTCGCTTTAATGATAAAGCCACGCGATGCTTAATATATTATTTAAAATGTCTTCAACAGGTGGTTGTTTACTTTTTGTTTTAGATTTTCAACAAAATCAGATTTTCTCCCATCAATATCTCGGAAACTAGATTTTTCTCGGGAAAACAACTTCGCCGGAAAACAAAATCGTCGGAACTGTTTTCGAGAAATAGTTATTTTCATTTTTTTCGGGTTTTTGGAGGGTAGCGCCCCCAAATTTGAAACTATGATTCATTGCACGATTTTACCTCGAGGTATGATTTTTCTAAAAGTTTATGCCAAATTTCGTCTAGTAATTTGGGCTCCATGCATCTGCACAGACGACAGGGTACAAATAAATAATTGTACATCCAACAAAAAAGCGCCGTCACAATACTTACTCTTTAGATGCGAAAGTAAAAAAGAGTTTTCAACTTAAAATATATACATTTTTTTATTGCCAAGCCCTTAACTTGACATGAAAAATAATTTATTCCTTTTACTACATAGGCCACGCAATGCATAGAGCAAAAAACTAAAATAGAAAAATGCTGTGTATTTTGGTGAAGCGATAATGCAGAGTAAAGCAATGTATTTAACCAAAATATGTAACTGGAAAACGCACAAAGCTTATCGTATACACACATTTCTTGTCGGTTTAAAAAAGTTTATTTTGTCTACCCTAGACTTGGAGGTTGTAGACACCTTTTTAAAAAGTCAGGATTTGCATATTTTAGTTTCACCTTTTTAAAATAATATATGTAATGCTAGGTTATTGTCCCAACTACATTTCTGGCTTAAATGCATACAATTAAGTAAAAAAAAAAAAAAAAAAAACGCATTTAAAAGAGTTATATTAATTAACAAATTTTATTTTATGTTTAAAGATTTTTCTTTGTGTTATCCAAAATTCTTTAGAAAATATTGTAGGCTCTTACTACAATGCCGACAATCATTTTTTTACTTTTGTTTCTTTTTTAACTAAAAAATAAATGTCAGCCCACTCATAAAGATTAAAAACATTTCAAACATAGATTAAAAGAAGAATAATTTTGGTCAAGTATGTAATACCTTTGGTCTGCAGTGAACCTTATCTGATAGTCTATGTTAATATTTTCCTGGTTACATTTAGTGAATGACTAATATTTAATGTTTAATTTTACTTTCAGGGAGAGATATCTCTTATCTTTTTAAGTCACGCAACCGTCGTTTCTTACTTATACTTTTTGGTTTAGCCTAAATTAGAAAATTATAATTTTTATCAGTTTAAAAGAAAAGGTATTAAAGTAGAAACAAAGTAATACCTATTATTAATTTCTTAATAAATAATAATAATAATGATAAACTATATACATATATAAAAATATATATGTATATATATATTTAAAAGAAAATTGAGAATCTAAAAGTACTCGTATAAGCTATCTTCGCAATGTTCAATAGGCCAAAAATAATGTTCATTATAATTTTAATTTATATCATTGTTTAAATATCTATTCACAATGTAAACTGAAATCTTTTCGATCACAGGCATCGGAAGATAGATATATACTGATAGAGATCATACTGAGATAAATTTCATACTGAAATCTTTCTTGTTTATGCAGAAAAACATAATTGTTATGATATTATTCTTACACATTATAGTATACAAACAGAAGATAAAATTTAAAAAGTCTTTTATCATCTTACGATTTACAATGTGTTGTTATTGTTTATATCTAATTACCAACTAAAAGATAGTTTTGTTTCGAATCAAAGGTTCTTTTTCCTTATTTTTCCTATTTTTAGTAAATAGGAAACTAATGCATTAATATCGTGATATTATTCTTCACTTGACCAGATAGCTCTTCAACCGAGAAAAAATGGAAAAAACTTTTACGAGAAAATATTTAATACTAGAGTAGCTTGAGGGAAATGATTATACTTTAGCCGTATGTTTGTTGACATACAAACTACTAATCTTTTTATACTTTCACCACTAAAAAAAAATGCATTTTCCATTTACCTACGTTATTACGAATTAATCGACGTTGTTTATTATTGTACTAAGGAACAGGCTAAAATTAGAATCAGCTGTATTTTCTAAAAAGGTGGACAACTGAACTAAATTTAATCTGATATCAATCTGAATTGTTTAAAAAATGGAATGATGGACTGACACTTGAACGCTATGTTATGAATAGGGTTCAGGAGTGCCTGAGACGTGTAAATCAATTGAAAATACAGGTTGAAAATGTCATCAGTTTTCATTTAGTAGTAAGTATAGTTAAATCAAAATGTTGGAAGTCATTTTATAGTTGAACTATTACAAAATGTTATAAGGTTCCTATACTTTCTTGTTCTTGTTTCTAGTGAAATGTTAAATCAATCTTATATTGTTTAGAGGAAATAAGGAAACTGGATACTTTACATAATGATTTGACATTTCTTAAGATGCCTACATAACAGATCACATTTTCAATGTATAGAGTATATAACCGACTAAAACCAACATGATTAATAAAAAGAAATTATAAAAATTTAGGTGCATTAACGCTCTTGTAAGACTTTTCTTATATAAGTATGAAATATACAGTAACAAGCAAATGGTGGGTTATTAACTAACACCACCAGTCACTGTAAACATCATCAGAAAACAAACATCATTATGCGACGAAAGGTTAATATACCTACCTAGTCAAAGAAGAAAATAATATTTCATACATACGTTATGAACGGACTTTACTAAAACAAAACAAATTGGTAAACAATTATATTATTTTAAATCTATTAGTTCGTTAATTTATATAAATGAATAAAATAAAGTAGTTTGAGAAAAAAATTCATTAAATATAAATGTTCCAGTAGAGGAAATAGAACGAAATTAATTTCTATGAGATATGAATGAGTGTTTTAATGAATGTATTTGTACCACATGGGGTAATACAAACTTTATTATGGATCCTATGGTCGAATATTATTTTGATCCTGCGGTAATGAACATTACGTAATTTGATATTTATACTTATACAAGAATATAAAATTAATAATAAAATGTAATAAAAATGAGAACTAACTTGTAGATTCTGACCAAGCGTGGGCCTCAATGGCGGGCTCGACGCCCCCCAGGGCAGAGTGCCCGATCATGGCGACCCCATAGTAAGCCGGCGGTCTACTGACAGGGAGATCACCACAGTGCGCCCCCTGGAAGGGCTTCAGGACTGCGCCTGCTCCGTACCTTACCCTCCCACGGTCGAGTCACCCAACCTCCACATCATTTCCTTATCTACTTTGCAAACTAACCTACATAGAGAGAGTACACAGACGAGACCATGTTTCATCATGTCTAACACAGGAAAGCGACTGCACGACATGTATCTCACCCTTATGACCAACCGAGGACTTATACCATATTAAACTTTACATGTTTGAAGACCTGCGACCTGAATGTACCCACAACATTGCGTAATAACAAATATACTTCATGAAGAAAGGCAGGTTAAATTTAACAAAGGATCATAATTACATCCCATCCTTCATGACAAAAAGTATTCTTCCTAAAGTGAATATTTGCATAAAATAGCAATCAAAGAGCAAATTCCTTGTTTTATATTTTAATGATGAATAATAAGGGGACGTGCAAGAAAGATGCCCCCACAATTTCACCGATAACAGAAAGAAAAATAAATTTAGCATCGCTTTGTCACTAAACAAACAAATTCTTCAAACAGAATCTTCAATCACTTCTAAAAGAGATGACATCGACTTACATACGTTAACTCCTTCTATCAAAAGTATTAATGTCAATTTAATTTATATCTATTTTTTTAAATTCTTCTCTATAATAATAATAATTATAATTGCAATGGAGTTTTAAAAATCATAGAAAATTCTATATAATATAATTGTTGTTATTGAAAGATTAGTTAACAGTTTCAGGTTTCAGTTTTAGACTTTCAGGTTTTCTTCTTTGACAAACACAGTGACAGTGACCTTTCATTAATAATCTTCGCTTTTAATGTGTGTTTTATTCTGTAAAGGCATATTGAATATTTGAGATGTAAATTAGTCAGTTTCGTCGTTTATTGTAATATGACTCAAAAACTTTTCAATTCTAATCAGGGTGGACTATAATATTAAATAATAATTTAATCAAATTCTTTTAATTACTTATAAAGTAATTAGTTTAAATTAACAAAAACAAAATATCATCTTATTATTATTATTTTTTTTTTTTTTTATGAGAAGTCATATTGTTGATTTGGCTCTCCAATTTGTCGACGGTAAAAGACACAGTTTTGACTTTCTAGGCTAAATAACACAAACAATTTGTAAAGTCAGTTTCACCATTTAGAGGATGAAAAAAGCAAGTTTCTAGTAATGTATAACATTTAGAATTTAAAGGTCACGTATTCTTCATTATAACAAGTAAACCAGTTACAACAACGCATGTTAATACAATGAAACCACAACCATATCCTTACTCATTTAAAATGAGTTGTAATACATCTTTCGTTATAACAATTATAAGTTTGAAAAGGTTGAATTCATTCTTTGATCTGATGTAAAGAAAAGCTTAAAAGACTGAGTTGAACTCAGGATATATTTTAACCTAGACGAAGAAGAGAAATTCTGTTTTTGTTGACCACAGTACGAGGTCAATCTTATAAATCATAACTGTGTCGAGAATCTCAACCCCTCACGACTAGGTTACCATTCTTGTGATTCCTCAAGCTTTGTAGTAAAGACGCGCTTTCACCGCTACCAGGGTACCTTCTCTTCAGATAAGTGTTGTGTTTTCTTTTCTTACGTTTTCGTGATTCTGTCATCTTGATTGTCCCTAAAATAGTATACTTTTTACAGAAAGAACAAAACACAAAAATTATCCCTTTTATTGTTTTTCTTCTTTCATATTATATAGAATGGATAAAAGAAAAAATATATAAGAAATAATGTTATTGAAAATGTCCTTCGAGTATGTCACTTACAATATTTTCTATTTTTTTAAGGCTCGTCTTTTTGCCACGTTTAACGTCCCATCCCAGCAGCGTCGAATTATTCTAGGGTATTGAGTAAACTTGTTTCTCTCTGGTCCCAAGACATAACGCCTAGTCTTGCGTCTGAAATGTCACTAAGCTATCACGTTACCTTTCAAAAATGCTACAGACTACAGAGGGAAGACTTTATAATAACCATATTTTTATTCTTACGAACGAAAAAGGATAATATAAAAAAAGTGTACAACTAACAGCCAAATTTTTAAAACGCAATAGATATTTAAGTAAAATCAAAAACAAATTATTTATTTGAATCCGTTTTTATATAAAAATAAAAATGATCTGCCAATTAGTGTGGCATATACCGTCCTCGCGTCCTACCGTACTTTACTGACATTATGCTTAACGCTTAACCCATTATTATCTAATTTATTTTATTCTCGCCCAACCCTAGTTAAATCTGTGAACAAACTATCACACTTCCTTAAAAATCGGATAGACAAACTACAAGGAAGAGAAACCAATCGGCACAGGAGATTGAAACTTGTATGGGAACATCACTGAATGAGCTAATTGATTAACCACCCAAATTGATCAAAATCAGATGAGCACTTTTAAGATATGTAATTCGCAAAAAATTGGACAGACAGATTGACAAACACGGAACCAAAAATGTTACCTGACGTCTGAAACGAATTTCAATCTTAAAATTTTTATATCGGAAAGAAACAAATTTTTGTTCTTGGACTGAAGAATGCTTTCGTTATTTTTCGGTACACTCGGAAGCAATAAAAGAAAAATGGTCTTACAATTAGCGTGGCACATAGCTGGATAACGTTTATTTGTTTGTGTTACGAATAACTCTCCACAGTTAGAGGGTAGAAACTTTGTTCAAAAATCATTCCTTACATGTAGTTGCCCTACCCGTAAAAATCATAAATTAGTGACGTCATTAACCCACTTTACCGTGTCAGCAAAATCTTCAAAAATGCGTAAATAATCAAAATACGAGGTTAATCAATTGCACTGAAGTGTTCACCAATTATACCTCTTTATAAAAAGAACATTTACACTCAATTTCGTTTTGATATCTGATGCAATTGAAAATATCGACATTTGAACTTTGAAACTTTAACGCTAAATAAAGTAATAGAATTGTTTCGAGTGCTAAAGAAAAACATAAAATTGTTCAACACTGTAAAAGACAAATATACTTCAATACTCATACTAGGGAGTGAGTGGAAAACAAACTTATCACTTGCTTGCACTATAATGTATTAATAATCTTACACGCACGACCCCAGTAAAAATCCTTTTAAAAACAATTTTACATCGTGTACGTGTTACACTGAACGCTTTAACTTAAGAGGTGCAATACAATTTTTAAAAATGATTAAAAAAATAATCTCAAAACCAATAAGCAACAACACAAAAGTCCATTTAATTCATTGGCCAAGCCAAGAGGTTACTTTCACTTATCATTTACCATCTAATACAAACAGATAATGGGCATGAACAGAGAACAGACAGACTGGCGGCCTCTGATAGTGGAGCTACATTAGACACGTGATTTCACCTCGAATACCGAAAATACTCTCAGTAAATCTTGTTCGATTGTTGACTAATAACTTTGAAGAATTTTCACTTTTTATTGTTGAAAATAAAGAACGGAAAGGGTTTTTTTTTTTTTTATAAATCAACAAAGAACAAATTGCCTTGAATTAGAGTTGTATATCAGTGTTAAAATTAGAAGGATCAATATTATTGTGCAATAAAAAAAAAAAAACAAGAGAGGTTGAAAGTAATAAAAAATACTGATCTAAAATCTAGCACGATTCAAAATAAATAACTCGATTAATATACCTAAATTAATTATATTTATAAGCCTATTACAAACAGCAAATGTTGGAATTAAAAATTAATAATATTATCTAAAAGGGATTACATACAATATTTTATCAGACAAGACAATTAATCAATTAATGTAAAAACATTATGCGTTGTGCCTTGTTTTAAGTTCATCAAAATAAAACTGAAAGACATTACCTAAAAGATAAGAGTGTATCTTCTAAAAAAATAAAAGGTTAAGTGTTCAAAAATCAATCAGTCTTATTTTACTCATAAAATAATGTTATCTAAATACTTTCCAATTAAAATATTTACTAAACAAAATATTGAATACAGCAAATAAAAAGATTCCCAAAAAATATTAGTATGACAATAGATCCAGCCATGGTGAACATCTCAAAAATATTAAAATTATAAGGAAAATAGAATCGGACCAATGTGAAAACTCCAGGGCAATGGTGAATTTAGAACATGTTACTATTTACCAGTAGGATATAGATTATAGACTAGCCTATTTATGGACAGTTGCAACAGATGGCAGAATGTGTAACAATTCTAAAAGTAAAAATGAAGGTAAAAAGGAACAAAAATATAATCTTGATCTACCTTATATCATATAAAGTTACGGCAGAAATGCTAAAGCATTCCTAAATTATAGAGTTTAGTTAAGAAAGAACTGGTTGTTAAAAAAGCATTTATTCATACTGCATTGATAAATCGAGATATACGAAGGCAATAAGCTGTATTGTTCGTAAAAGTACGAAATCGAAACTTGTGTAATAAAAAATAGGTCAAAGCGAACTCAGTACAAAGTACATTCCCAACTAAAGAAGGATGAAAATCGACAAGTTGTGAACTCTTTATGCGGAGTGCTGTAACAAGTTAAGTACATATAACGAGGCCGGATTGTAAGATTGATGTAAACGAAGGAGGTTGAAGAAAAAGAGGTAACTTGAATAGGATGAGGAGACCTGCCAAGAAAAGAAGTTATAGCGACATTGTGAAACATCCCATTGTATTCCGGTAATGAAGTGGTCCTTTAGGGTAAACAAAGCGTAGCCTTAATGTACCGCCGTCTTGATGACAATCCTCATTCAGGTCTGCCGAGAACAGGATAGAAACCGCAAGAAGGAACTCAACTCAGAGACGGAGATGGTAAAAGAAAAAGGCACACAGGTGAAATAAAACGTGGTTAGAATGAAGTAATAGAACTTCGCGGTGGAAGGAACACGAAGAACTTGTCTGAGACCAACACTGATGATGATAGTTGCGATTACCTCTGTAATGATCATTATACTTGATGATCACTTGTTATGTGATCAAATCATATCACTTAATCAACTGCAACCGGATACTTTTATTAACAACATTTTTATTTAAAACATATTTTAACCAGTGTGAGGATTTTTATGTTTCCTAAATGTCTAAATAAAACAAAAACAAGTTTAGAATCTACATTGAAAGCATGTTTACTGCACAGCATTCTATGTTTAAGTAGAAATGGTATTTATCTGCTTCGGACAGTTTCAAGTATATAGGAGCAGTAAAAATATAGGCACTAGAATTTTAGATAGGTCAATGCAGACCTCCTAGTAAAACCCTGTTAAAAGGACCTTCTATGGTATACCATAAAACATAAAGGACGAGACCACAGAATGTAGACTGACTATAAAGAAAATCATTCATCTGGAATGGAATGGGAAGGTAATTTTGTATGCCATATTTTATTTCAATAAAAACGAAAAAGGGAGGAAAGGATTGGTTAGAACTTCCACAAGGAAAACGTCTGTTTAGCATTTTTACAGATCTAAAGATTAAATCTCTAACTTCTTTTATTTCTCAATTCTTGCACAAACTACATAATACCTATTAATCTGAGAATTCGGATTTTTAAAGGTGTTGAGAAAATGGTTAGTACTAATACACATACTAACTAGTAACAGAAAATAATAATAAATAGAACAATCATGACTGGTTTTCTGTATCCCTACTTTTTAACGCAAAAACTACATTTTCTAGTCGACTTCTAGACCCTGGAGTCTACAACTTATTGGGGTGAGGATTGAAATAAGAATGACATTATCATGTAGGCAATGGATAACTGCTCTAAGCCTGTTTTTGAAGAACCGAATTTTTTATATTACAAATGACCTAAACCATTTGTACTTTAGTATTATACATGACCACCAGAGACAACCAAAGATTGCAATAACTACACAACATACACACACACATTGATATGACACACTTTAAAAGGCACGAAAAACAATGAATTAATAAAAAAGGGAAGAAAACTTAGATCCGTAATTTTTCAGGGTGGGTTATACCAAGGTCAAAAGACGAAATAAATAGTACAATAATAAATCAAATTTGACATAAATACTAGATGGCAGTCAGTTGTTATACCCGAAAATCTGTTAACCCGCCTCTCATTTTGAGACAAACAGCGTGACTTCATTATACTTCTTTCAGTATGTAATGTAATAAACAATATTCCGTAAGTGGGGTGCAACAAAAAATACAAATAGACAGATGATTGATTTGTATGCATGAATAATGGCATTAATAACGCATTAACATAATAGGTATATTGCAAAATATGTTAGTACATCAGCTGCAATATAAGAGGAAATATTAATATTAAAGCTAATGCGTCACTTTCAGCAGTTTAAACAAAAACATAAATATAATTATAACTTTATCAGGTTATAAATTTTTTTTTTGTTACCGTGTTCAAATTGTAGACTTAAGTAGGTATATATTGTTCTTACGTAAAGACTATTATCGAAAGATAGTAATTATATATAAATTCATAATATAAATTTTATATTAACATTTTCGTTCTTATATGAATTATAATTTTTTGACATTGAAATTCCAAACATTATACTTGATATTCAAAGCTATTCGCTATATCGGTATTATTATTATTATTAAGTAGGGATTAGATAACCTGAAATACCTTAGCAGAGATTCTAAACCTGGTGTGAAGCTTATTAAGGGGACTTAAAGGATTATTTATTTTATTTAATTGCTTAAATAAGCATTTTCATTGACGAAAAATTTTTTTAGTTATAGAGTTCAACCAGATATTTCTCTCCTTACCAAATTAATATTAAATCTATGTAAATCCCTTTTTTCACATTAAACCTATGTATGTATATTTGGAAACAAAATCTGACAATTAGTGTGGCACATAGCTTCCTCGCATCCTGTTTCAAATACATTAATGATTTTATGCTATTAAAACATATTATTGTCAAATTGATTTAATTTTCTTTCGTTTTTTAAATCTGTTAATTTTTTTTTTTTTTTTTTACATGACTAAAAGTATTAATTTAGCAAAATTGAAAGAGTTCATAAGGTAGAATCTGGGACTACTTTTGACAAACCAACAAAAAATTCAAAACTTAGAATTTTTGAAATCGGAGACATAAAAAAGTTCGTTCTTTAGAACGATCACATAGCTTCCGTTACCCACACTATGCTCGGAAGCAGAAATTTTAAAAACTATAAGTAATTTATAATATATAATACCTAGGTAAGAGCGCAAGATGTTGACAAGGTCCAATGCCCTCCAAGCTTTACAGAGAATAGTCAATTTAGCACTCTTAAGACAAAGATTCAATTCATGCACTATAAGGGAAGAAAAACAATACACCGTCGATCTTAAAACACAATGAACAATGAGGGAGGTACTGCAAAGGAAGAGCATACAGTTGTTAAGAGTAGACAAGAAATTAATATTCTGTGAAAACTGATACAAAGATTTCCTGGTTGAACAACTTCAGACAAAACAATGCTCCAGTAAAATGCGTCGAAAAGTACTTTAATAGGTCGAGTAAAAGTGACGAGGTAAAGTTAACTATACCACTGTACCAGGTCAAAATTGAAAGAAATCAAAGAAAATGTCAAAACAACAGTTAAGAAAGGGTTACAGACCAATATCTAAAATATTAGGCATACGAATTAAACATCTAGCAATGCAATGCAATAAATAAAACGAATTTTGACCTTGCTTCAAACTAATTATTATTACTAATACATTATTATCAGTAACTTTGAGGAAAGAAAGTAGTAGTAGATATTAATTATTGCAATAGGAAAATATGTAATAAGAATAAGATTAAAGAAGTTAATATACAATAAAGTTAATACCTAAGGTAATAATTACAAAATGAACAGATAGATATTATAAAAACAAAACAATTAAAAATGAATACTTCTGATTATGGAAATAGAATGTTTGACTGAATAATGGAATGCTCAAAAAGAGTATATTATGCAGGGTATATAATAGCTCTTTGGATTATTAAATTGTGATGATAAAAGGTAAATATCTGAACATAAAATTCTAGGTAACTTATTCCTACAGTTGGAATAGCGAAATCGACCAAATAATAGTAATAAGGAAGTTATAGAGGCCCCTGGCCCAAACATAACTACACATTTTAGTAAGTCGTTGAAATCAATTAATCAGAACTCATAAAATATGCTACAACTATAGATTAAAACATTTGCCGCAACTGATGCATGAATAATTATTATTCTATATTATGCAGTTGATGTATAAACTAGCATATTTATAAGTCGAAACACGAAATCAAAAGAGTTAAGTTTACAAAAGAATTTAACTTCAAACACGGAATATGGAAATGGAAATATTATTTTTAAAAAATGCAGCAGGAATACAGACTTTCTAATGTTAATAGTTTTTATTATTCAATATTTTGTTTAAAGTTTTTAGATTTCTTATATTTTAAGAAGTGTATTTGATTCTTTAAATATTATTTAATAAAGAAAATGTATAGGTACAACTGAAAATTAACATACCAAAAATATATCATTTAAATCAAAGAAAAGAGAAATTTACAGCTTTCATAGTTCCAACAACATAATGATTAAAGAAACTTATTCAACTTATTTCAAAATATATACTAGAATATTTTTGAGAATAATAAAATAATTATCCTGTTAAGAAAAAACGAAAAGTAAGGCACAAGGAATAAACAATGAAGTTATTAAAATATTGAGTAATAGTTTGTAGTTGTAGTAAAGCAATGCGACCGAATGCTTTTTTTTATAATGGGAACATAACGCCTAGAATTCTCAAGCATTGTAAAACGAGGCACAGAATGCCGTATTCTCACCAGTTGACGAGATAAAGCCACTCCACACCAATAACATGAACCATAACAGAACTTGTTAAAATACAATTAACTCAGTGTTCAAGGAACATTCTCGTAAATAATTTTGTAATAATTAATAAACAATATCTACAGCTGTAAAGTACATAAAAAGGCAGCAAATCTTGGCCACATTGCATTTAAAACCATAAGGAAAAGACATTTCACAATTATAAGCAGGAATAATGTGAAAGGAAATTCACATACTGAATGATATATGATTACAAAAGTTGAAAATATTAAGTTAACTGATTTTGCGCAGATCAATAATCTTAAAATAGAATCTACTAAAGATACAGAGGCATTAAATTCACTCTTTTCATACTAAGTTTCCACCTAAACTGGTGAAATTTAATACGATGTAAAGTCTACAGAAAGGAAGAGTAATTGTTTTTAGACGTTTTAACAACTTAATGAAGGACGTAAGTAAGTTTAATTATTTGTGACGTAAAACGGACGTTCATCTCTATGAAAGCAAATGATTCAAAGCTTTAAATTACTAATATAAAACAACCAATACAATTTTCAATCACTCTGTTAAAACTAAAGCTAAAATACCAGAATACTAGAACACCGAAACACAATAATTATGCTAATGTTAATGTTAACTGTTAACCCTTTACTTCTCGTAGGATCGTTGAAAGGTTGAAAAAAAAAAAAAAAGTTAATACTTTCGTCATTCTGTAAATTTACTATTTTTCGCCTCTCTCTAAGGCACAGACGTGCCTGAAAACATAATTTATAAATTCCTTAACATCAAGGATACAAACGATCATGATTTGAAATAAGAACCAAAACTTGAAAAAATGTAAGTATAAATATTTGCTTGAAATAGAAGAGAAGCATTCTTGTTTTAAATGTTAATAAAATGTCATTAAGTCAGGGTTAGGCCAGCAGCATAATATAAGTGATCATAAAAATCTTAATACAAATCACATCTAATATCTTTGAACATCAAGTATATTGTTTTAAATTCTAGAACTTAAAAAGTAAAATTAAGTTAATTAATTTAGATAAGTTAATATATCTATTTGAAGACCAACAAATCAAAACAAACATTTACATTTATTTGAACAAATGTGGTTGCCTTAGCTTCGCAGTAACAAATCGTTTCGAGGTGCGTCATCGGGACACTACTAGAAAAAAAAAATGACGAAGTAAGACGAGTATAAGTGTTAGAGCGATACGAAAGCCCAGAGCTCAGATAAACATAAGAAAAAGGAGGTTGGATATGAGCCTGTAATAATCTATAACAAGACAAACAAAAACAAAATGTTTCGAATAACACGTTTTGCAACGTGTATTATACAATTTGTACAAAATAGCATATATATCTAGCCCAGAAAAAAATCTAGAAGGTATACTTCTTGGTTTTTATTATCTTATTACTTTACTTAGATGGTTACTATGAATGTCATAAAGTAGAAAAAATAATGTATCAATCTAAATTTATATGACCCTGAGATAAATGAATACATTCAAGACATAATATGTGTATTATAACATAACAGGAAGGGGAAAATCCTTAGTCGTAATATTTCGTAAGACGCGTATCTTCCGCTTTCCTTAGCAGAAATTTGTATGTTTAAATCGTTATTTATAATACAAGTTACGTTATAAAGATATTTAGTAGAACTATACGAAGAGAAGCGAGTCTCTCTAAATCAGATGAAGCTCTAGAAGCCACACGAATTAACCCTCACGTTATTCAGCTTAAATAAACAACGTGATCTCAATACAAGTTTACCCAACAGCTCAAAAAACCGTAAATAACATCAACAATAGGCAGGGTTTTTAAAATAATAATGAATATACCATGTCATCTCTGCCATTTATAATTACAGATTCAATTAACAGTTAATTAACAGTTCAAAACAAACAGTTAAATCAACATTAGGAATTTTAAAATAATCGGCCTGAGAAAATGCCCTTTGATCTACCTATTTTTTTCCTAAATGTTGTACTACTTACAGTAATTTTCCTTTTTTTTCATAATTAAATTATAGATTATTAAATTAATTATATTAACATTATAATAATGCATGTTCTTAATAATATTAACGGTTTTTATTTTAATTTATTTATTCGTTCTTTATTGGAAGAATTAAAAGATTTATACTGTAATAATATACTGTTAAAGTTTTTCACTTAACATTTTAATTAAATCATAAAATATAATAGTCATTATTTACTTTAAAAAAATATAATTTTAAAAAAAGTATACAACTATAGTAAAAACAAAATAAATTAATTAATAATGATATCTAACCTGGTTCAGCTTCTTGAACTTCGCTCTTAAGCTTCATCTTAAACTAATTTCAAAATAACTTTTAAAACTCTTTTAATTATAATTTAGAAAAAACTAATATTGGTTCACTGACACGTTTTTAAACTGTTGTCATAAAACAGACGAGTATAAAATTAAATTAATAGAGATAAAAGAGAAAATTAAGGTACTAAAAAAATTTTAAATATTTTTAATTATTATTGTTAATAATCACGTCGTTATGAAGGAAAAAATTAACGAATAAAAACAAAAAATAGTAAATATTTCTTTTAAACTGTGGAATTCAAATATTTTGGATTTAGTTATGAAGAGTTTTTTTTTTAAATTTATTTAGTACTTAAAAACAATTTGAAATAATAGATAATTGTTAAATTAAATGGTCATGTTTTAAAAACTTAGTTATCGTCTGTTTTATGATCACGGTTTGAGACTGGGGTATTGGATACGTCCGAACGGTTAGAAGACGCGTGCAAGACTGACTCTTCGGAGTTGTATTCGATGTGGTGGGGTGGGGAGACGAGATTATTTCCTACCACAGCAAAACTCGTAGACTCCTGCAGCGTCAACATTACCTCACAAATACAAACAAGCATATGACAACACTAGACGTAGATTAAAAACCTACAACAAATACAACAAATTGTGTGCTAACAGCGTCTCCATATAAATAACACTAATAGCTTAAGCACAATATAAATTGAAATTGATATTATTAACGAATTTAAAATATAAATTAAAAATAAAGAAATAATTAATAGAGTCTTAAAAGCTTTATCATGCATATTTAATGAAGTATTAAAAGATTCCGAACAATTACGATAAAACTAACAATTTATTTACTATTTTCTTTTGTCTTTAAGGGTTTTATATATAACAACAATTTATTAATTACAAAGTGATAATTAGTAGCGTTAAGAGTTTGTCTATTTTAAAACAGTTGAAAGAGCTTCTTTTTCTTCACGTATTTCAATCAAAGCAAAGTCCTAAAATTACTTTGAATTGCTATCAAAGCACGACAAAACAAAACTATCACTTAATAAATTATTAAGAAAACACTAATAGAATATTAACAAGGTAAATTTAATAATTAATTATTTTCTTTTTAAATAAAAATTAAAAAATCGCCACCAAAGAACAATAAGACTAACAGAAATCAATAGGTAAATAGGAAACATGAAAAGTGTATAGATATGACTATGTTATATACAGTATGTCCCCAGTTCGAGTTGCCTATACGTGTAAATGACAAAAAATTTCATTTTACGAGAAAAAGTTATTCTTTATAATAATTTTTGCTTGTT
>KZ651081.1:249803-285412 GCA_001010745.2 Gerris buenoi | reverse complement strand
AAACAATTTTATAAAGAGTAACATTATTTCGAAAAATCAAATATAACCCCACTTTACTCTTGTACTATTTTTGAAAATTGTACTTTTTGGGTACAGTGTACATAGTAAGAAATTTTTAATATGATAAATCTTCATTTGAAAACAAGCAAAAATTATTATAAAGAATAACTTTTTCTCGATAAATGAAATTTTTTGTCATTTATACGTATAGGCAACTCGAACTGGGGACATACTGTATATGTAGCAGGTTATTGATTAAATTGGTTATTTGATCAAAACTCGGTTCCCGACTTAATGTGTTCTTGATTAATCATATCTTTGAAACAATCTAGTAGCTTGATCAAATCTCTAAACTGTTTAGCATTAGATGATACAATAAGTTTCAAAAGAAGGTTAATTGACTTATAATTCCATTTTAATAAAATGTTCAATAATAATTAAATTTACCTAGGAAAACTAGATAACTAATAAAAAATAGAATCGATAACTAATAGAAAACATTGGGATAAGTAATTATCCCAACTAAAGACTGTATTTAGAACTCGAATATGAGAAATTTTGTCTGAGTTGTGTCGGACTTATATTTACACACGATGATTTGGGGCATCTTGAGTTTGTGCACCAATTTTCAAAAGACCGAATTTCTTTTCAATAGGGTTTTATTTGCATCGTGTATTTAACTCTGAATATTTT
Organism: Gerris buenoi; assembly: GCA_001010745.2. Taxonomy (NCBI): domain Eukaryota; kingdom Metazoa; phylum Arthropoda; class Insecta; order Hemiptera; family Gerridae; genus Gerris; species Gerris buenoi. The sequence goes on along the minus strand of KZ651081.1, from coordinate 284,719 downwards.
GTACTTGACCTCACATTTTTTATCTGTAGTATCCAAAAAAAGTTAATAGAATGAAAAAATAGTGGCGGATCTTATCACGCTGATTTTACTCGTGATTTTAAAGAAACGTGATGTTTTACAATTTTACTGCAATGGTAAATACACGAAAATATTTTACTCGTAGAGTACGGAATAACCAATTTCATTTAAATTATACAGTGAGTTAAATTCAAAGACAAAAAATACTCTATTTCACAAGCTAATTAGATTCTTCTCGATTCCCACGATCATATTGTTCTAGCTGTAGCACGTTTAATCTCATTTTAATGAATAAAATGACACAATTGAACAGCATGCTACACTGCATTTGAAATAATTTAAATAAGAATAAGTTGGAATTCACGTTTCTTATTCTATATTTTTTTTTGTTAAATTGAAGTCGAAAATTCCAAAAATAATTTCAAGATTGCTTAAGTAAGTTGAAGGTGGGGTTCTGAGTTGAATCGCACCCACGACTTTCTAAAACCAAGGCCGCTAGTTCACGGTCACAAACTGTAACAGATTCGTGCTTCATCCAAATGAACACAATTATTTTTAGCAGAATGAAATAAAGTTAATCGTAAAGTATAATCAATAGTATTCAAAATAAAATTTGAAAAAAAAAATAATTGAATTAAAAAAGGAAAAAAACTCTTATTACTGCAAATAACAGTCAACTAAAACTAACATAATTATGCAGTAATTGATAGTTATCCAAAATGTCCTATTTAATGAAAATAGGCAACAGCTCAAAAAGAGTTTTTGTTTGATAGTGGTTAAACCAATTGGTTCTTAAACTTTTTTATTCGCGGACGAAGAGAGATAAAAAGATTAGGACATTTCACGAAATTAAATGCAATTTAACAACTTATAATAATAATGTAATTTGTAAAAAAAAACCCTTTTCTTGCAAAGTCAAACCTGGGAATTTAACTTAAATGTTAAATAATTTTCAATGTGGTGATGGTGATAGTAATTTATATTTGAGTTATAAATGAATGAATAAAATAAAAATTTAAAAAAAAATACGAGTATGTACATAAAAAAAAGTGTCCGTCTGTTATTAATACAAATCTCCAGTTTTTTCCGATCTTGCAGAAATATTGCACTCTTGACCTTCAAAATAAGAGGAAGGTTATTGTCCATAATATATACAGTATGTCCACGGACTGAGTTGGCTATCCGTGTAAATTCAAAAAAAAAAAAAATCGAACAAAAGCCACTTTTTATAAAATCACCTGCATGTTGCATGTTTTTAAATGAAGATATAGTAATAACTTTTTGTTCAAAATTTACCCAGTACCCAAACAGTACAATTTTCTAAAATACGTACAAGAGGAATCTGGGCCAAATTTTGACTAATAAAAAAAAAAATTCTAGACACTATTCCAAAGTTCTTTTACGCACAAAAATCCCCCCCCCCCCGATCAGTTTCTTAAAAAAAAGTTAATTTCTCTGATTCTAATAAATGAGGGTTCGATTTAANGGGACAACCCCCCCCCTCCCAAACAAAATAGGATTTGCGGTCATGGACACCTTCTTGGGGACCGCTGTTACACGTCCGTAAACGAGCTAAAGAACACTCATGTAAATACTGTATGTCTATGACAAATATAACTTATTATTATTATTATTATGTAAGATATTTCCGATATTATGACCGAATAATGCATTATTATTCCCTTAGCCGAGGGAGCTAATTGACATCAATACCTCAGATTAGTTGCCTTGATCAACTCAGTCACACGGGAAATAATATCTTACATAATAATAATAATAAGTTATATTTGTCATAGACATACAGTCTTTACATGAGTGTTCTGCTTTTTAACTCGTTTACGGACGTGCAACAGCGGGCCCCAAAAAGGTGTCCATGACCAAAATTTTACTTTTGACTGATTCCCGCATTCCTTGTTTATTATTTAATTTCATGGTCGAAGTAAAACACATAGTTAGTTTGAAACATATTTACATGGCTATAAAGTCTAAATTTGATATAAATTTAACAAAAAAAGACATTCATTTAAGGAATATCCTGTTCTTAAACAGCATGCTCCTAATGTACATTGATGCAACATGCTCCTAAACATTCAACATCAATATAATAAGAGAGAAAGAGAAAATAAATATAATAATTATTGCTGTTGCTATTTATCTACATTTGCAATTGTAGACAAATACCTGTACTTGTGTCGGTATCATCATCATAATCTTCGCTGTCATCATCTCCTCAACATAACAAATAAAATTTATTAATATATTAAATAATTAGTTAACCATAATAAAAAAAAGTACTAAGTAATTTCTAATAAAACAATTATTTCTTGAGAAATTTGGCTAAAGAGGTACTAAAAGGCTCTCTTCTTATGAGCAGAATTGATCATTTTGTTAACAAAATGTTAGAATAGCTAACATTAAAAAGCTATTGTGTTTATTATAATAAACTGGTCAATTCTGCTATTCCACGAGATAGCGCGCTCCAAAGTAACAAAGGATCAATGAGCTAGAATTTTGTGAATAAATTAATCTTTACGCTTTTTAATTATGTGGTTGGCTAAACTTGTCAGCAGGAATTACCTAGGCCATAGGCATTAAAACAGATTTGTGGAGAGCGACCGTGTCCCATCCATTTTAGCGGACAATATGATTTCATGATCCTTAGTACAAAATTAGTTAATCCAGTTACTGTTAGTTTTTCAATTGATAAGTTAGTGTTAGTTATTCGAACATTTTTTTTTCAAATGAAAGTAGTCACATAGCAAGTGATCCTTAAAGCGCACAAAAAGATTAACTTAGACACAAAATTCTAGCTGGTTGTTAATAGTCTCTTTTGTGCAGGTTATCTCCTGGACTACTAGTCCTAAGGTTTATCCATATTTAATATAATATTTAACATTCCGTATAATATGAGACCGTTTAAATAAATGTTCGTCCTGTCCCTGTTGTTTCTTTAGGGATGATTATTTCAGCTTCCCTACACATTTCCTAGAATTAACACGTAACTGTAAAATTTGTAAATCTTTGCGTTAGGTATGATTGATGTTTTTGGGTTTTGACTACGGGCCCTAAAAATGAGGATGGCGAGGATAAAAAAAAAAAAAAAAAAAAAAAATAGGTTTTAACGGGACAACCCCCCCCCTCCCAAACAAAATAGGATTTGCGGTCATGGACACCTTCTTGGGGACCGCTGTTACACGTCCGTAAACGAGCTAAAGAACACTCATGTAAATACTGTATGTCTATGACAAATATAACTTATTATTATTATTATTATGTAAGATATTTCCGATATTATGACCGAATAATGCATTATTATTCCCTTAGCCGAGGGAGCTAATTGACATCAATACCTCAGATTAGTTGCCTTGATCAACTCAGTCACACGGGAAATAATATCTTACATAATAATAATAATAAGTTATATTTGTCATAGACATACAGTCTTTACATGAGTGTTCTGCTTTTTAACTCGTTTACGGACGTGCAACAGCGGGCCCCAAAAAGGTGTCCATGACCAAAATTTTACTTTTGACTGATTCCCGCATTCCTTGTTTATTATTTAATTTCATGGTCGAAGTAAAACACATAGTTAGTTTGAAACATATTTACATGGCTATAAAGTCTAAATTTGATATAAATTTAACAAAAAAAGACATTCATTTAAGGAATATCCTGTTCTTAAACAGCATGCTCCTAATGTACATTGATGCAACATGCTCCTAAACATTCAACATCAATATAATAAGAGAGAAAGAGAAAATAAATATAATAATTATTGCTGTTGCTATTTATCTACATTTGCAATTGTAGACAAATACCTGTACTTGTGTCGGTATCATCATCATAATCTTCGCTGTCATCATCTCCTCAACATAACAAATAAAATTTATTAATATATTAAATAATTAGTTAACCATAATAAAAAAAAGTACTAAGTAATTTCTAATAAAACAATTATTTCTTGAGAAATTTGGCTAAAGAGGTACTAAAAGGCTCTCTTCTTATGAGCAGAATTGATCATTTTGTTAACAAAATGTTAGAATAGCTAACATTAAAAAGCTATTGTGTTTATTATAATAAACTGGTCAATTCTGCTATTCCACGAGATAGCGCGCTCCAAAGTAACAAAGGATCAATGAGCTAGAATTTTGTGAATAAATTAATCTTTACGCTTTTTAATTATGTGGTTGGCTAAACTTGTCAGCAGGAATTACCTAGGCCATAGGCATTAAAACAGATTTGTGGAGAGCGACCGTGTCCCATCCATTTTAGCGGACAATATGATTTCATGATCCTTAGTACAAAATTAGTTAATCCAGTTACTGTTAGTTTTTCAATTGATAAGTTAGTGTTAGTTATTCGAACATTTTTTTTTCAAATGAAAGTAGTCACATAGCAAGTGATCCTTAAAGCGCACAAAAAGATTAACTTAGACACAAAATTCTAGCTGGTTGTTAATAGTCTCTTTTGTGCAGGTTATCTCCTGGACTACTAGTCCTAAGGTTTATCCATATTTAATATAATATTTATTACAAATTAAATTAGATTTGGCGAACTTCGTAATAAATTATTGATTAAACAAGGGCATTCGGTTATTTAAAATAAACAGTTTCATAAACACGAATAAAAACACTACAAAAAAAAAACGTATGAGATATTCTTATAAAACACTAATACTCAATAGCACAATATATTAATATCGTAAATAAATACACTATATTAGTGTCACATTTATATAATGAACGTCTTAAAAAATCTAAAAGTAAAAATGCCAATTTAACAGCTTTATTTACAGATCATTCTAGCCAAATGATAAAATTGATTAAATATTTATGTTTTAGATATTGATTTAAACCTTCACGCAGCTGATTTTAGTCAGAAGAAGCGTGACAAATGACGATAAAGTTGTATTCTCAATTGATATACATTACAGAGAAAGAAGAGTAACTCCATATCACCCACTCCTATTCATAGAATTTATTTCGCTACTATTTATTAAAAATTCTATAAATTGAATCACAATTAAAGATTTTTTTTAATGTATTATTAACCAATATCTGAATATTATAATTACTTTATATAAATAAATTTTATATGGACTAATATATTTTGGAAAACATAATTAAAAAATTTGTTTAACATTTTTTATTACATATACTTTTGTATATAAAACAACAAAACTAACGCATCAATTCAATTACTGTATATAGACCGATATAAAGTTCATTGTAAAAGCAATAGTATTAATATTTTTATTTAAATAGAGTAAGATAAGAAAAGGCCAAACTGCTTGAGTTCAATGTTTTTAGTGGATAAAATACGGTCGAATTGTTAGTAAAATGTATTAGAAAAACTATGTATAAAGATTAGACCCGCAACGCTTGAGTGGTATGCTGCACAGTCTAGTGTAATAAATGTAGGCGTCCCCCTCCAATACACTCGTGCCAGAAAATAAGTACAAGAAAAGCAAACAAAGGCTTTCACGATAAATAATCGGAATTGAATGGGTATAAAATTGATTTATCTCCAGTAGGGGAAAAAAGTTATGATTTTCAATTAGTTTAGTTTAGAGGGACTAAAGTAAGTCTTTTCATCCCTGAATCAAAAAGTAGGGAGAAAAAGTAAAGATTGCAACTTAATTATTTTATAAATAGTGGAAAATGAATGGTTAAAGTAATGAAAATGATGAAATCAGGTTGGCGTCACTGCTTTTACGATCATGTTTATAACCTGCATCTAAGTAACCTTCTATTTGAGTTTAATTCCAATTCTTATTTGTTTTTAATATTGAATCTCTAAAGGCCGATTTACGCGTATTAAGTNTGGATAAAAGTATTCATTGATATTAAGTTTCAACTTGTACAATACAGAATAAGAAATCTCATATTGAGAACTAGAAACCGGAAAAATTGGAAGAATTCCAACGGTTTCTTAATTATTTCCGCTTCCTAAACTATTTTAAATTCGAAATGATTTAGACATGCTTTTACCTATTTTTAATGTTGGTCTAGGTTTTAATAAATATCCAAAAAAAGTAGAAAAATATTGATAAAGAATTGGTAGTAGAACGAATCAGCATCACAAAATATAAATTAGGTACCTTTTACGAATTAGGATGAGAATCTTCAAACTTATAATACAAAAATTTACATTAATATAAATTATTATAAAAAATCAATCTCAATAAAAAAAGCCTAATGTAAAAGACAACCGGATCATATAACTAACTCTGAAATTCAGCTTATTAAAAATTAGCATTTCTACGATCTTATCAGAAGAGAAGAAATATTGATATTATTTTTACAAGAAAACATATCTTTACCTACCACTGAATAAAACTAAAGAATAAATTTTAAGTGTTAACCACTTTTTTAATTATTTACATCAAACAGATATAACAAATTCAAACCGACTTCGACAAAAATAATAATTGGCATTTTTGATGATAATCAACAAAATTAAGTTAATAAAAGCGTTCCGCATTAAAACACGAGCAGTTATGTTTTACTTTAAATAAACTAATGCATTTTTTAATTTAATTTACAATAAGTAGGTGTACCCAGTAGACTGCCGAATAGTGCGTCACATTAGCTTTCCCGCGTCCTATATTATTGGACGTGGACGAATTGTCTCTGAAATCTAATTCAATTCCCAGTGGGGTCACAATTATTTTTAAGCAATATTAAATGTACGCAGACAGCTTAAAATTATTATGGGTCCATCTCGTTTTCTTTCGGATTAAATTATTATAGGCCCTTCTGGATCTGCGGTTTACTTAAAAAAGAAAAGAAATTTTCAACCATCAAAAAAATTTGGAAGTATGGATTGCCATTAAAATTCAAAATTTTTATTTATCTTTAATTTTTTTAAATTTATTGCAACATAATAATAATATGATATATATAAACATTAAATTATAAAAAAATCTACACCCATTCTAACTTTGACCGATTTGGTGACAATCTACCGTGCATAATATAGTTTTGTTTAATAGAGATATCTATAAAGAAATTTAATAGGAATATATCTAAATCTTTAAGAGACAAGATGTTGTATTGGCGACAATTAAATTTTAATGTTAAATACTAAGGTAATAGCAACACGGAGCAGTTTATGTCGCTAACACGCGACGGTCGAATCAACGCTTGGTTTAGTGGGCTGTTCAGACATAACGCCAATTAAGTTAGCATAATACCGAATGACAGATTAAATCGAGACGATAATTGACATATAATATTTCGCGCGGTTATCGATTCGAAACAAAATTGATTAATTGATTACACATTATTCATAATATTAAAACTAAACAGAACCAGAGAGATAAGGCCATATTCTTTGGAACCTTAAGTTACTCGTATATTGTATGATTTCGAAAAAAAAAATCCTCATTTCACGCATGCATGACAGGATTGCCTAACATGATTCTCCCAAGGTATTCAAGCATAGGTTAAACAATAAATATATTTCATTTTAATATTTAAAAGGAGTAAAGCTTTTTATTAAATAGAAGTTCTACTAATTTTTATCCATTGTAAAGGTTTATATTATAATTATCTTAAAAACTCCTTTTCTTTTTCTTCATACCAAAAGAGAAGTTATTATTCTAAAATTATACTATATTAACTTACAATACATTTTCCTAATCTTAATTGTACTTTTTAAATAAAAACAATGTAGAACTAACTAATAGTTAATAATATAAATTAAATAGCTTCTTCATTTTGCTATTAATTTTATTAAGCCGGTTTGTTGTAAATCGACTTAAAAGAAAAATAATAAAAATAATAATAAAATAACTAAAAAGGTAAAAGCACCACAAGTAAGAGGAAATTAAATCCGACTTTATTTATTTATTTTAATTTAATAAATAAATTTAAAATAAAATTAATTATTTTATGANAAAAAAAAAAAAAAAAAAAAAAATCTGAAACAAAGACGCAGAAGTGATAAAACATAAAATAAAAACTTTAATTTGAACACAATGCGTGGTAAAATAATAAGTATAGGAGAGAGGACGAGCGCGAGAAGTGAAAATAGGAGAGGATGTGTGGATCAGTTTGATCATCATACTCATGCACATGTTCACGAAAAAAATATTCTTTTCAAACTGAATCCTGGAACAAAAATTCAAATAACCGTGACATTAGGATAGATTTTTTTTTTTTTAGAAAACCTTTTATTATAAAACGAAGAATACGAGTATAGTAAAAGAAACGTCAAATTTATTAAGCTATACAAAAATAAATGTATTTCTATGCTTTAATTTCACAAAGGAATTGTAAATAGATTTTTAAAAAAATATTCAACATAAAAAAAGGAAAAAAAAAAAAATCATAAAGATTAAATAGGAGAGATTATAAAACCCTTTATTGATACCCATTTTTAAGATTATTTAATCATTTAGAAATCTAGATAGATAATTTTGGATTACTAAATGAGGTTAAACGATTAATACTCGGGACAGTGAAATTATAATTAATGCTTCGAATGAAAATCTGAAAATAATCTCGATATAAATTTATTAAAAACTAAAAGAAAAGTTTAAATTACTCTAGTCCGTTAAATGATATATGTTAAGTTACAGTATAAAGTTAATACTAAGTGTATCAATCAAGAACAGTAAAAAAATGAAGCGCACATTTATCTATCATTAAAGCCATTAGGGAATTTATTTTTACAGAGAACCACGGATCTCTGTACAGAGATCCGTTCTGTAGAAATTTCCCGTAAATCTGTAATAGATTACCTCGGTGGAATCACGTTAGACAGCCCTGTCAAACTTTAGTGTATTGAGGGTTTCGTTTCTATTTTTAGGGAATCAGATAATATAATATTAAGGAGTTTTGACTGTATTGAAAGGAAGGTCTTATTCTCAAGGCAACACCGATTCTATCTATGTATTTATTTTCATAATATATAATCAGTCGAGGATGAAATTACACAGTAAATTCATTGTAAGGTCAATAACTTTTGGAAATAACAAGTATGGATTGCCATTAAAATTCAAAATATTTATTTATCTTTAATTTTTTTAAATTTATTGCAACATTTACCCACTTTGTAAAAGCTGGGAGTATACCTACTGGGGGTGTCCTACGATAAAATATCAACGAAACTGGTATATTCTATAGGTCAAATGCAACAAAAAATGTCGAGTAAGCATACCTATTTCTGAGTAGTTCTCGAGACTGTTTTTTGAGTGTTTCATGAAAATTTAAAGAATGCATTATACCTCAAAAAGTAAATGAGATGGTGAAATTAGGATAAAAAGCAATTTTAAAGAGCATAAAAATTCTTTCAGAATCACTCATTTTTAAATTAACAACTGCTACGCATTTTTAAGTCCTGCTGCATTTACATGTTTTTTTTTTTTAAATTCTACCCCGAAATTTCAGAGCCCTCTACTCTTAATTGAGGAACGCCAGAAGTGTGGCGAATTCGAGAAAAACTTCTGCTTTTCATAAGTTTTCGAATGGTGTAATTAAAGTTTAGGCGACTTTTCCGTTGGTCAATCGGACGAGAAATTTGAAAATAATTTAGTAAATCTGAAAGGTTTTTTCATGGTCTTTAAAATTGTACCTAAACCCAATTCCTATACCATATATGTATAAATCGATGCATCAAGAACTATTGAGAAATGGCACTATGCTAACTCGACATTTTTGTTGCATTTGACTCATTATCTAGACAAATTTATAGAAGCATCCCCAAATTCCAACATACGGTTATACACTTTTTTTTTTTTTTTTTTGAAACAATAAAACTAAAGTAAATAATTAATTTATTAAACTTAAATTGCGTTTTGACTATAAACTGAATGAGTTTATTCTTAGAGTATTTAATCAGGATATTAAGAAAAAATCCAATTTATTAAGATTAGGCAGGCTGTTTAGATAATATAGCAAACCGTGATAAGAGGCGTTTAATATTAAATAAAAGAATTGATTGAAATTAGAGTACTATGTCATAAAGGATTAAACCCATTCATCTGGAGAAATCTATTAGCCAGACCTTTAAGATTAGTCAATCAGACTTCGTTTAGCGTTTGATGAATAAAATTACGTGATTTAGAATAACATTATAACATTAAGTGAGTGATCTCATTTCACTCGTAACATGAAGTAGGCTGCAAACCAGTCTCTAAGTGTCGTTAACCAGTAGCTAGTTTAAAAATAAATAAACAATACTACATGATTTAGAATAGCACTATTACAATGAAAGTAAAAGCTTGTTTAAAGACTAACTCATAAATCAAATACAATAATTCCTTTAAATTATAAGTATAAACCCGAAAAGATGTTTTCAGCTGTCCTTCAGTTCAAAGACATTCGAACTAAGAAAAAGCACGGAATGATTGATTGTCTCTAACGCCCACAACCCTCAATGCTATAATCCTCCTACTTAAATAGTATTTATACAAATTATACTGTTAAAGATCAATAGGTTGCTTCAAAAACGAATAAAAATCATATGTAAAACTATTAAATAGTATATTTACGTCAAACATATTTAAAAAAAAACCTTGAACAGTTAAATAAAAATGTCTTTGTCTTGGTAATTTATTGTTAATTTTTTACAATTTTTTTTGCACATTTTGTTCACAAACCTTCGATGAAAAAGTTTGTTACAATTATAAAAAGCAAAATCAAAAAATCAAACTGAGTTATCCTGTGCGGGAACTCAAGACTGTTTTAACTTTTTTTTATACATTTTACCATTAAAATTATAAGCCTGCTATTATTTTGATTTTATTATCTTATTCCAAACATTAAATATATAAATAAATTTTAGAGGTTGTGAAATTGAATGCATATACATATCAAATATCGAATATTGTAATATCCCCTCATTCAATTCTTTCTAGGCCAAAGTCGAAAGTCTCAAAGTGTCATATGGATAAAAGTATTCATTGATATTAAGTTTCAACTTGTACAATACAGAATAAGAAATCTCATATTGAGAACTAGAAACCGGAAAAATTGGAAGAATTCCAACGGTTTCTTAATTATTTCCGCTTCCTAAACTATTTTAAATTCGAAATGATTTAGACATGCTTTTACCTATTTTTAATGTTGGTCTAGGTTTTAATAAATATCCAAAAAAAGTAGAAAAATATTGATAAAGAATTGGTAGTAGAACGAATCAGCATCACAAAATATAAATTAGGTACCTTTTACGAATTAGGATGAGAATCTTCAAACTTATAATACAAAAATTTACATTAATATAAATTATTATAAAAAATCAATCTCAATAAAAAAAGCCTAATGTAAAAGACAACCGGATCATATAACTAACTCTGAAATTCAGCTTATTAAAAATTAGCATTTCTACGATCTTATCAGAAGAGAAGAAATATTGATATTATTTTTACAAGAAAACATATCTTTACCTACCACTGAATAAAACTAAAGAATAAATTTTAAGTGTTAACCACTTTTTTAATTATTTACATCAAACAGATATAACAAATTCAAACCGACTTCGACAAAAATAATAATTGGCATTTTTGATGATAATCAACAAAATTAAGTTAATAAAAGCGTTCCGCATTAAAACACGAGCAGTTATGTTTTACTTTAAATAAACTAATGCATTTTTTAATTTAATTTACAATAAGTAGGTGTACCCAGTAGACTGCCGAATAGTGCGTCACATTAGCTTTCCCGCGTCCTATATTATTGGACGTGGACGAATTGTCTCTGAAATCTAATTCAATTCCCAGTGGGGTCACAATTATTTTTAAGCAATATTAAATGTACGCAGACAGCTTAAAATTATTATGGGTCCATCTCGTTTTCTTTCGGATTAAATTATTATAGGCCCTTCTGGATCTGCGGTTTACTTAAAAAAGAAAAGAAATTTTCAACCATCAAAAAAATTTGGATGGAATGTTTTTGGAGACCGCAAAATTCTCTGAAATGGATTATTCTCTCTCTTGTATGTTTTGAAATCTGAGACATACAAAAAAAAATCGTTATTTAAAATTATCAAAATGCTTCCTGTTACTTTTGTTATAAGCTTGGAAGCCAAAATCTCTGCAAACTAATTGTGCAAAAGGTTTTGAAGCCATTACTTAATCTTAGATGTATTTAGTATAACAAATAAAGAAAGGTGGAACAATCTCTTCTTCAAGTTATTGTTTATAACCATAACCATAATTAATCTTCCCATTAAAAAAGTTGGGTATACTATTCCATAGATTCATGCAGTATAAGGTCTATATATTAAATTCAAATTTTGAAGTCTGCAGTCTTCTAAAAGGATCCACCCAAGATGACCCTTCGATATACTCGCCCTCCTATCAATTGTTAAAACTAAATTTATCATAGTTGTAGTATGTTGGGCGTTATTACTGCAAAAACGCAAGTTTCGCCCTTCCTAGCAGAAATAATGTTTTTACGCTCCTCCTGTGTGTGCCTGTTCCTATTGGCCTGCCACTCCAAGGCGCCAATTCTGGCAACTCTCTGTTCACATTTATTAAGGGATTAACTGACCCTTTATTTTGAGCGCATTACTCACTCCATACTGTGCCATATATGTTTCTTAATTCATGCTCTAAATTATATTTATTATTTAGTTTCTTTAATAAAGTTAAAAGGTTTATTTAGCAAGTTAAAATACGTTTCTCAATTACAGGTAAAGAAACAGAGAAAAACCCCTTCGATCGAAGGTTGTGAGAACACTGAGCACTAACTAGTAAAAAGGTAAGAGGTGTGTCGCAGGAGGTGGCGATTCCTAGCGGAGACCGTGAGAACAAATGCCAGGCAGAGTGAAGCGCTCCTAGGAACCAGCATCATCCAACCAAGCTACTAATCGTAACTACACCTAACAGGCATATGAAACCTCACAGGAGCTCATCCTGTGCTCTCTACTCAAACTACCCAACCTTACACCTCTAACTACTGTCACTTCCCACCCCTTTCACCCCTTGATCTTGATCTTAATGTCAAAGTATGCGAATTGTAACATAAAGAATAAAGAGTAATGTTTCAAAGGATTATATACCAAAGCATATCACTGAGAAAATACTATATTTATCAAATAAAAGATAAAGGCAAAGCAAAAGAAAAGCGATGGGCGGCTTAGGCCTAGAAAAAAAAAAATCCCTAATGTCTACCATGGGCGTAGCCAGGGTTGCCTTTAGGGGGAGGGGGGGGGGCTAATAAAATTCGGATATATTATACACATATATGTGTGTGTGTGTGGACATTATTTAGGAACGCAGCAGCGTTCCGCCCCGCCAAGTCAAAATTTCACAAAAGCTGTCAGCGTATGTATAGTAGGTGACAAACTGGGGTGTTTGAAGGTCTGCAGCGTAAAATACATACAAGCTACCTAAGTCATTTTATAATATCTTTGAAGGCCATCTCCTGTAGATCAAAATAAAAAAAAGTTCGAAAACGGTCAACATGGGCGCCGACTTTTAAAAATTATTGGGGGGCCCACGGAGGACTATGGAATACTCCCCATGAAACGGGGGGTCCTACTTAAAAATTTTTATCCCCCTTAAAAAACAACTAAAAATATATTTACATTTTTATACCTGAAGACTCCCTCCTCTAGCCATAAAAAAATCTGTATAATAATAATAATAATATATGTATATTAATATTACTATACAGAATTATTTTTACTTTTTATTTATTTATTTTAACCTGTATATGTATAATAATCGTATTTTTTTAGAGAGTTGAGCCGGCCTAGGGGGGGGGGGGATGGCCCCCCTGCCCCCCCTGGCTACGCCCATGATATCTACTGATATGTCCACCTTTCTGAACCAATTTTGTACCAACTAAATCCAGCAAGTACCTTTAATATTTATTTTATGATATAAAGCGGAGCAATTTGAAATTTAATAATGGAGATAATCTGAAGCATTTAGGTAGGTACGTTTAGAAAAAACAGAAAGAGCAGAAAAAGTAAAGAACTGACATAAACTCTTGACAGTGACCTCACTAGTGCGTTCAAAACTTAACTGGAACTGAGATTTAACAAATCTCAGATCCAGGTATTTAATTTATTATGTCTCTTCGACACTCTGCACTCTGGCGGATAAAAACTGGGCCGCACGTGTTATTAATGTAAATGTTTAGAGTAATTACAGCCGTGATAAGGTAAGGTCCTCTAGTCCTCATATATACCCACCAGGAACATATGTAAATACATATCAAATATATCTCCATAAGGCATAGGCCCTTATAAAATTACTTAAATCTACATCAGATCAAATTATAATTACTATTTACAAAGGGAGACAGACAGAGACTGTCTCCCTTTGTAAATCTATCTACGATTGTTAGATTTTAATAATAAATACTGAAAAAATAATAAACTTCCTGTATGTAATTCGTATGTTGATAAAGATGACATAATGACATTAATTTATTAGTTGTATTTTGTGCCGAATTAATTATTTCGGGAGGCGTATTATTCTCCTCATATTCGTCATAATCACTTAAATCACGCGTTGATTTTCACAAAAAAACTCGATATAAACAGTTACTTTTATTAAACAAACATCAAATTAGTTTTGTTAAATGTAAACAAACTCGCTAATCGTGCGTAAAGGTGAGGAATTCTTCTTCTTTACCGCCTTAGGAGGGCGGAAAAAAGAGGAATTCTTCAGAATTATGAGAAACGCATGCGCAATGAATACAAGTACGCAAATAATCACTTTATTCGCATCTAAACAGAGATACAATGTTTACATTTCGTAACAATCGTAGATAAAATAATTGAATAAACGCTGATTCGAAAAAGATAGAGAGATAGTAATTTTCTTTCTGTTTTTATATCTGCAACTGTTAATTATATCTGTAATTCCAACAATTTTTACTACGTTTTTATTAACTTGGTTTCTTGTTTGTATGTTTGTTTGTTTGTCCGGTACAAATCTTGCAATCGAATTTTAACTAACATCACGAGTAGCTAGACATTTGAAACTTGAACAGAACAGCTCAGAACACGATGACAATGCATTATTTTAATGCTTTTAGTAATTTTTCAGCAGAATTTAATTCGTTTTCAGCAAATTTTCTGCATGGAAAGTTAGTTCGGAAAATATCCGCATGTTATTTTATTTGTTTTGTCATATCCCCAATATTTACAATCCTTCATTTTGACAGATTTCAAAATTAAGATTTTTTTTGAGAGGTAAACATTGAATGACAGCAAAAAAGAATAAGTAAACCAAGTAAATAAAACATGAATTAATTGAATTAAAAAACGTAGTATATACAAATTTCTTTTTATCTTGTAATTTTTAGACTGTATTTACTTAAAATTCCTTAATAGTAATTATGTTGGCAGGCCCAAGCCCTCCACAAACTACTACGTTACGGATTATTATAAAATCTTATGGTAAGAATATCTCCAACTACATTGCGTCGTGGTGTGAAAAAAAGGAATTCATTCTTCAGCCTTATTTTATCTACTGAAGGGATGAACAAATTTTAACGTTTAGTTTATTGTATATCTAAGGTCTATATTATTAAATTTATTTTGAACTCCTAACCATATAAAGTCTCGGGGAAGTAAAACAACTTAAAAGTGGGAATATTTTATCAATTTTTTTTAATGTAGCGGTCGTGAACAACTTAACACCTTAAAAGTTTTTTATTTATTGTTTTAATCTTTACGATAAAATAACTTTACAGACTTAGCATAAGGTATATTTATAATTTTATAATTTTTTTGGTTTTGATAATTAAGATGTAGTGTAACAACAAGAGCTATTAACACTTCATCTTCAAAGTCATGGTTCTTATTTACCCAAAGAAACACAGAAACAAATGTAATGGGCAAGAGAAACACAATCTAATAGATTATAGCTGTATTTCAAACTATCTAATTTACAATTCTCTCAAGCCCAAATTAGAACTCATCCAACCATGTACAAGTACTATATATCACTGACTGCACTCAAACCACATCTGTCCAAAATGCATGTTTCCAGAGTTATGGATGCAGAAAGGTCTTTGGCTGAGACGAGGTCATATAGCTCCCGTCTGAAAACTTCGAGTGAGTCATTAAGCTAATCCCAGACATCATGCATACATTTTGCACGCTACAACTGTTGTGATGCAAGACACTTAAAAGCCTGCTTAAATTATTCAGGATAAATTGAGGATAATTCAATGTTCATTGATGACAAATTTAATTTTAAGGAACAAAATAAATCAATTAAATACGCCTATTGTATATTATATGACAGAGGATATGATTTGTTAAGTACCTGTAAGGGTGCTGTCAAACAAAATGCTTATCAATCTAATATTATAGTAAATTAGTACTCTCATTATATACAAGCCTACACCCCACGCACGCTCGCGGGGCTAATGCTAGGAATCAGTGGTAATGTTTCTTTGTACATCTTTAGATTGCCTCATTAAAGAAGTGGGACAAATAATGCAGAATAGCTACGATGTACGTAACGCAAATATCAATGAGTTTCTCTAAATGGGGCAACTTGGAATGTAGATCTAGGTAATATTATTAGTTAACATTACAGGCTTTATAACTTCACTTGATTGTGAGGTAAAAATTTGAATGAAATGTCTGAGAGCTGAAATACATAAGGCATGCAGAAAGAAATGGAATAGTGTAAATACCTTCGTCTTTAGGCGACGACCTAAGCTTCACATGCCCTTTCTTTATAGACTCTAGCAGCATTTCCCTTGGAGTTAAATTCAAACTTCTCTTAGGTGGCAGCTTCCTTTCCGAGGCCTGAAAACAAGCATAATAACATGTTTATAAAAAGAAAACATAACACACTTCTGTAAAGTATACATAGGCTAAAAATACAATATGTATAAGTATAAGGTGGAATATCAATTTAAACGTAAGACGAATAAGATGGAATCAGTTTCAATCTCAACATTAAATAAGCCAAATCTCGCGTAAAACGTGAATAGTGAGATCATTGGTTTAGCCAAGTCTTCCCCTGTCCAAGTAAGTTCTACTAGGTTTAATGTATCCAGTAAAAGTAGGGCATGTTGTTTGTCAACAGGTTGGATGTCAGTGCTCAACTTTGAAAGGTGCACCATTTTGCTAATTTAATTTACTTTAAGAAACTTAAATTTAAAATATAATAATTTAAATCGAGAATTTGTGGATATTAAAAAGGCATTAGTTTGTTATGTATGGCATTTCAATACAACTTTTTATATTTTAATACACAGCCATCATAAAAGGTAAATTAGTCGAACTAGTTATGTACTTATTTATTTATTTATTTTTTTAAACTACTATTGTAATTTGACAATAGAATGATCATTTATTTTATTATTTAAGTATAATGAAAAAAGAAACTCACTGTAGGTGAAGGTGAGGAAGCTTTATTAGGTTTTTTGACCCTAAGGACTAAAGGAGTTATTAAAGAAAAGAAACGAAGGTGTTTCTTTGACTGACGAAGAGGAAAAGGGCAGATGAAACTAAGCTAGTGTCCGAAATAAGAAGTACAAACTAATTTTTACACCGACAATGTTACAATTCTATCTATAATGTTAATAAGTGAACGAGTTTTATTTTTAATCTTTTTTACAGATTATAGCTCAAACACTTTATAGAATATGAATTGATTCTTCTATATTTGAGTTAGATTTTTTTTTATAGAAACTTATAGAACCATTAACTCATAGACCAAAGTATAAACTTTTAATGCTTTTTACAAAAAAAGCATTTACTTTCTACTAAAACCATAACTATTACATACTACATTTTCTCATAGAACTTTATGTTCTCTTTCTCTTAAGAAACATTTCCACGAAGAAAACATCAATTATTTTTAGGATGAAAGGATCCAATATACAGTTACACTACCCATTTACTTTTATTAAAGTTTAGTCCCAAACATTAGTCATAAAAAACAAAATAAAGATGTATTCTAAAATAATCTAGTAAAAAATAATAGGGACAAAGATTGAAAAAAAGGCTATAAAAATAGAAAAAAAGAGATCAAAGTTATGTACTGTATCAAACATAAACCAATTATTGAATTTAACAAATAAGAAAATATCTCTATTGAGAGTATAAAGGTAAGATGTTTTTTAGTTAGATTTTTTAGGTAGATGATGTTTAGTTTTCTCTTAGTTATAAGGGCAAAGGTTAACTGTCAAATAGTAAGAGGTAATTTATTTGATTTCATTAACAATCAAATATTTTAAAAGAAATATGTAGGTAGTAAGGTAGAGGAAAAGACCACACAAAAAGTAAAAAAAAAAAACTATTATAAAAGTTTTACAGATTAGAAGGAAATATGATTCTTACCATACCACCAAACTTCCGCATATATAAGAGATAAGATACTTGTGAGAGAACCATACACAGATTCAGTGGCGGCCGTAAGATATTGGAACCCCCGCAATCTTTTAGTGGGGACCCCACTATTTGCCTTACAGGGGACCCACAAGGGCCCCAAAGATCCCCGGGGCCCCCCATGCCGCGGGGTCTGCGGGGCCCTTATCGCCGCCACTGCACAGATTAGAAAGTAAATAATTACGAAGTACGACTTTTGTGCATCGAGAAGCACAAAAGTGCATTGAAAAAGTTTAAAAAAAAAAAACGGAAATCAAGACTTTAGTTTTATAATCACAGAAATAGCTTTAAATAAATTAAATTACTATACGTATTTCGACCAACTCTGTCATTAATAAAGTCTTGATTTCCGTTTTTTAAAAAATGTGGGAGTTCTATAAAATTGAAAGTGATACCAAAAATAAGTTGATGAATGAAAAAGTTGTTACTTTTCCAATATTGAAAAACAAGAACAGCAAAATAGCTTCGCCGGTGGTGGACAATACCGCAAATAAGTTTATACGTCAATGAATTAACGTAATTGATAAAGTAATAAGACAAATTTAAACCTGTTTTATTCGAAAGCCTTCTAATAATTTATGGTTTATGACAATTCAAATCCTTCGAGGAACCCATAAGCTAATTTTGATGCCGTACTTAGCTAATACCGACAAGATGGAATTCTAATATCAAAAATGCTCACAATATAAGTCAGGTTACCTTTCTTTCGTAGTCGGACCAAAATTTTAATCTATAGTTGTGTTAAAGACGTAGAGGATTATTTTCGTGTAATCAAAATTTTTTTACCCTTACATAAATCTAGCATCTTAATATGATATTATCCATAAGATAGTTATGAAGAGTTTTTTTTTTTTTTTTTTTTTTTTAGATACTCAATTTTAATCAAGAAAGAAAGTCAGGGATAAATAGTAACATAGAAAGCAAAAGAAAACTCCTATTCCTTTTAGTGTAATTAATCTTTAAATATATCGTTCTTAAGAAAGAAATCTACCTAACTTGGCAAAGTGGTGAGGATAATATAAGCCAGGCAGGGCTTGTAGACTGGTAAAATGAACACCAGATTAAAGATTGAGATTGATGGCGCATTACAAACAAATAGCTTCTATAAATTCAAGAATAGATTCACGATGGAATAAAGTGAAGGAATGTTTAATGTTTCCGAGTAAAATGAGGAAAGGTTTGAAAATCTATTCATTTGTAATAAATAGGGCTTAGCACAAAGAGATAACTATCACGACTTACTTGCTTAGAGTTAAAATCCAAGTCCAAACAAGATATTGTTAGGAGATAAGCTGCAAAAGCAAAATAAAACCTTTGAAGACTAGGAACAAAAGTTTTTTTTTATAATAAAAACTTCTTGAAATTCTACTATTTAAGCATTGGAGAGGCAGTTTGTGCCAGATTAATCGACGCCGATTTGGGCTACGGTGTCAGAGCTAACGGAGCCCAGGATCACATTTTCGTCGGCTTGCAATATATCAAAACAGCGCCATGACTTTAATTCCTTTTCCATTGAGTCGTGACGGAGTTGGCAACAACTATCTAATACCCTCGGAGCCTCCTAGTTTTCTGGTGTGTCTTATCATCCGGCCAATCAGCCTGGCCAGGCATACCATTCCTTGTCCCTCTCTCTTTCCATTCTGGGCTTCCAATATGACTCAAATAGAATTGAAAGGAACAATAATAATATCTAATAATAATAATAATAGAACAGCCTAAAACAAGAATTGAAGGTTTAGACTAACTTTTGAAACATAAAATTGCAGCAGCATCTCTGGCTCTGGCACATTCAATTCTACTTCACCACTTTCTGCTTGCGTATTAAACAGTAGGAACTTGTTAAGTAAATCGAGAATCAAAAGAGATATAAGTTAATGAGGTTTACATCTTTTTTTACTCTCCGCAAAACCACAAGTAAATGACTTTTGCTCAATGATGCAGGTTTTGAGTAAAAAGTTGTTTAGTACGAAAATATTTGTTATGTTTAAATCTTTCCCGATCCATAAACATTTGGGTATTTAGTGAGAAATGAGGCAGGCCTACTTCAATCGCATATTTAAGATTACCAAAAAATGTCTTCTGTTAAGAAAGAAATCTAAGGCAAGCTCTTCTTGGTCAACTAAGTTACTAACTCGAAAATCTGGGGCCCCTGGAGGCTCCCAGATCCCCGTGGCCCCCCGCGCCATAATTTCCTCCGCGGGCCCTGCGGGCCCGTTATCGCCGCCACTGTGTACTGGCGCGAGTTAGTAACTTAGTAACTCGCGCCAGTACACAGTGGCAGCGATAACGGGCCCGCAGGGCCCGCGGAGGAAATTATGGCACGGGGGGCCCCGGGGATCTGGGGGCTCCTGGAAGGGAAATAGAGGGGCCCCCACTAAAAGTTTGCGGGGGGCCCCCAATATCTTACCGCCGCCACTGCCAGTACACTAACGAGCCACTACACTAACAATTTGAAGAAATTTAAAGAATTGAAAAAGAAAAACCCACATATGGATTAGCAACCTGTTGGGAGCCTAAAGCCGCGTCCACACTATGCCGTTAGCAATGCCGGTCTGATGTAGACGTGATCATTGGCACGAGCCAACGGCAAAACTATGCCGCGCGGCATGCCAACAGGAATCGCTTGAGTGTCGGTCTCCATCAAAGAAAGCCGCTAGACAAAACTAGTGTGGACGTGCCAATGGCATCTCGCGGCTTCCTCGGTGAACATTTTTGAAATGATCGAATGCCAATGCCAACACTAATGTGGACAGAGGTACAGCCATAGGCTTTGCCTATGCGGCTTTGCCGGCAGCATTGCCAACGGCTAGTGTGGACACGGCTTAAAAAGTACCAAAACCTCTATTCCCACTTCATAAGACTTCTCATTCTTAAGCTTAATACTTTTTAGATAATAGCACAACCATGATTTTACCAAAAAAAAAAAAAAAAAATTGACACTTGGTGCTCTAGAGTGCATTAGCTTTCTAGAAACAATTCTTATTCTTATTATTATTTTTAAGAAACAGTTGAGTATATTATCAAAATGATAATTAAGATACATTTGTGTTAGGTTTCGTATCCTCATTGACTAAATCCTCCTAACTTTAACAAATTTTGGACTGTTCATGAAGACAGTGGAAGAGTGTTACAAATACGACCAAATTTTAATCAGCACTCAAGCTACTCAAAATTTTGAAGTATTAAGATACCCAGATTTTAAAGGGAAAATACTAATGATGGAGGAAAGGTTATTTAGCCCTTGCATTAACCTTGACTTTATTTATTGAACAAAGGAACCATTTGAGTAATAGAGAGATAACTTTGATTAAAACAAATGGTTACAGATTTATCAGTTTTGTTCATGTACTCACTCTCATCTATCTACATAAATAATTATTAATCAATGTCCTCACTTTATTTGACTACATAAATAACTAAATTCATCCCCCCCCCGTTTTTTAAATATGTAAAAATTGTTGATTTTTTACATGAATTAAAGTATTAATTTTGCGACAAATTATAAGAATTTCATAAAAATTATTTTAATAATAATAGAGCCTTTTTGAAGATATAGGTGTAAAGAAAAGTATGTTGTGCAGACGTGTAAGAGAAACAAATGGGCGTAGACTTTTATGGGGCCAATAATAGGCTAAATATGACCATCCATCCAAATTTCATTAAACTCAGACAGGTAGTTTTTAAGATATGCCGGGGCACAAAAATTGACCCACAGACAGACCCGAAACCAAAAATGTTCCCTGATGTCTAAAAAGGATATCTGTCTTGGAATTTTTTAAATCGGAGACATAAAAAATGTTCGATTGCATAGCTTCCGTTACCTTGTCACCTTCGGTAAGCTCGGAAGCAAAAATAGTTCAAAGAGGATAACTTAATTTTTTTAAAAAAGAACAGTAATAAATAGGATAAAAATCAATTTATTTTTTTAAAGTTTATTTTAACTCAGTTTTGTTTTTTATAGAAATAAATTAATACATTATTTCTTTATAAATTTAATTAACTGAAAATGGGCCTGGGGCAATTTATACTTATACTACAAAAGTAAGTTATTAAATTTGTATAGAATTACAGTTACTCGAATGTATAATCAATGCACAAATATTCTATTTCTATATGTTAAAATAAACGCAGAAATTATCCGTTCGAGGGTGAAACTTTTACTTAACCCATCTATAAAAGAAAGGCTTCTCTATATTTTAATAAGTAATGCCTAAAGGTATAAAAGCAGATTTTTTAAAATATATTTTAATAACAAGACCGTGACCTTTTATTAGGCGTGAACAAATTATTACAAGAGCAAAAAATCAGCACATTGAAATAAAACGTGCAAAAGTTCGTAGTCATGAATAATAAATAAAATGTTCATATAAAACACAGGAAATAACCCACTTATGTTTAAATTATTGAAAAAGAATTAGCATAATTTAACGATTTTTATTCAAATAGATGTGCGGTTAAAGTAAAAAAATACATCCAAAGAAACAATTACTGATAGTAGCTGAAAATGAAAAATGAGAAAATTTTCAAGGAAAAACTAGGAACGGAACATATAATTAAAACTAAATTGTTTATGTAAATATCAACAATAAATCTAATAGTAAGTAAGACAAATAAACACGATTTTTCCAGAAGAAAAACCAAGGGTTTCTGTTATACAGATTACACGGGTACTCAATACTCAACAAAAGACAGTTTTCTGTAAGAATAGTAATAGTCCATCATAATTTTCAGCGTAATTGGGTAACGTATAACGTATACAGGTTTTGCTGCAGATATTAAAAAAAAACACAACTAGATGGTACTTTGTGGCTACTTTGCTTTGAATCTTTAAATAAAGGATAGTTGTTCCATGATTCTAGGTAAAGTCATAGAAGTAGCAAACAAAAACAAGTACCTTTAATAAAGCTTCACACTAACGCAGGCAAGGCAGGGCAGGGCAGTTTTTTTAACTGAAAACACATACGTGACCATGATTCAAAGTGAGAGGCGCGGAGCAGGGCAGGACTGCGCCACTCATGCACTGCCCGATACTATACTGGATTAGTGAGGTCTTGTATATTTCTGCAGTTGAAAAAACTGCCCTGACCTGCCTTGACTGATTCTCAAAGAGCCTTATAGTCAATAAATATTAGTAGAAACGATAAACTTTGCATAACATCATTATACATACGATCAGAATCATGCAGATTGGTTGCCAGCCGGAGAAAAATACTTAAAAGTTGAGCCAAGCAACGGCATTAACCAAAAAAAGTAATATGTACAGTAGCGTAGTCGGCCCGATTCTTGTTTTTACAGCTAGCTAGTGTAGAACAGACTTTGTATAGCCCTCCCAATCAATTGGAACTATGGCCAGGTGATATTACGTCCAAATACATGTTTTCCGAAAAATTGTATTAAAATGAAAGGCTCAATAATACCAATAATCTTAGGCTCGGTGGTCAGTATTTTGTTTTTCTGCCAAATTTAAAAACAAAGAGAGCACAAAACTAAATAATTTAATTTAGAGATGATATCTCTTAAATAAGAAGACATAACCTAGTTGCCATGGAAACCTAATACAGCTGTCTATTATTTAGATACGCAGAACGAATGGAAAGCAAATAATGAGTAGAAAGGAAAGCTAGAGCGGAGGTAAGGCAAGGATGGACGGAATTAATGTGAGATAGAAAAGCGAGTTTGGTTGGAGGTCAGGGCAGATCGTGCCCGTAACGCCCTGGGCGGTCACAGTGAGGCAAGAAACACGACGGATCCTGGTCACAGCAGTCACGAGCATGCTGGCAAACAGATCATCACAACCTAGAGGGTCATATCGCACAGCTCAACCTCAGGCAACTAGGGCTGACTTCAACACATCCTCATCTCCTACAGGGGGATTAATGAACAATATCAATAGCTATCGTGAGTCTTGATCTCTTCAACATACCCAGGATGAGAGTTCAAAGTGAAAGGAATAAACAATATTCACAAGATAAACAAAATCCAGACCTGAAGGGTAGAAAGCAACCTTTTAAAATAACAAAAAATAAAATCACCTTACTAAATCACACTAAACAAGTCTCTTGAAACTGGTAGAAAAATAATTGAATATGTACATAAAATATAGGTAATACAATAAAAACGATAAATTGCAAGAGAAATAATTCACATATAAAAAACGACTAAAAATATTCAGAATCAGATAAACAATTTGAAACAATAGTAGGCGAGGATAGGCTAAACAAATTCACTGAAGTGGCGAAGCCGAGGCAGGCAAATGTTAATTACCTGCTAAGGTAATTAACATAACAGGTAATCTTTAAACGAGTCAGCAATGTTTCCTTTACTGCATAGTCACATACAATATTGTATCTACCAATGGCTGAAAAATTACACTAATATTATTATAAGCCCTCTTTAATATATAAAAGATTTAAATTAATTAAAGTTGTAAAAAAACGAGTTTTAAGTTTGAGTCATCAAGAAAACAAAACTAAGTGTTGCCACTTTTTTTTATTAACAACTGTTTTTTATCTCAATTTTTAGCGATTTTTTTTCAAATAATCATTGTAAAATAGCTTAGAATAATACTAATATAGAAGGAGGCTCACTGATAACACTGAAGCCAAATGGTTGCGCCTATAAGCCTGCGTTCCAATTTTTTTTTTTTCAATTTGTGACGTCATAACTTGAAATTATTTGCTTCGGTTTTTTAATTTAATTTTAATTATTGATAGTTAGTTTCGTTTATTGTAATATTTTTATTGTGTTTTATCTTATTTTTAGCTTGAAATATGCTGAAAATAATGTTCATTATGTCTTGCCGGGTGAGGTGAAAAAATGACGTCAGAGTGAAACGTAAACAATAACCAATGGCAGTGTTTGTTTTCTTGATATGTACTAAAGCATGGCCAACCTTCTCCAGTTTAAATGAAAAAAATGAGTGTTGTTATGTTGGCAAACTGAGTTATAGGCGCAACCTCTCGGCTTCAATCTCTTATCAGTAATGCATGGGATTCCGATTAGAATCCCATGCTCCTTCTATATATAGTAGGTTTGTTCCAACCGCCAGTTCTGAATCAGTTTCGGATTAATCCGTGATTGTCCCTGATTGACATAATGCGCATGCGCGATCATTGACCGTTGGGAATTGATTTGTAATTTCATTTTTGTTGGAACGCTCCTTTCTCGAACCAAACTGTTTGATGTGGTAGGTTTTAGCACTGTTATAAAAAAAACTTGTTTTAGTAGACTCACGGCACACACGTATTTTTATTGATATAATCCTGAATGCTTTATTGTTTTAAAAAACAAATATTAATCTTAGTCCTATTAGAGAAAGAAAAATTTTTGAAATAAATCGGATTCTTTCGATATTTGTTTGAAAATGGAATAAGTACCAAAAGTACATCTTGGAAATAGGTCCAATTTTTATTTTTTTCAGAAATATCTAGAAAATGTCATTATATGCACAAAAATTAATCATGGCATTCGTACAAAATCATTTTAAAAATAAGATTTGAATCACAAGAAAGGAAAATAATAGGCGAGCGAAATCAAAACAAAAACAATAAAGCGGAAGGTTACGTTTCTGTTCACCGAAATTCAATCCCAAACTACTAGTCCCTGCCTCCGATCGCTGACTGCTCTGACTGGTACCAAACCAATCCGTGATTCAATCAGAGCGTGGTTGGAACAGCCGACTAACAGTCAGAGTCAGTCAGAGTTTGAGTTTGGGCTTCGTTGGAACGCCCTGTTCCTAATGCGCATGCGTCGACAGTTCCAAACCAGTTTGGAAGTGCGGTTGGAACAAACCTAGTATTATTCTAAGTAAAATAGTAACATTTGTTTATCACTATAATTATTTTCAAAAAAGATATAACTATTTAGCAGAATATTACGCTTAAATATATAAAAATAAACAATGTGAAATATTTAATTAACAAAAAATTATTAAACTGAAAGCTGACGCTTGTTTATTACGGAAAGTTGATGTTTTCTTCATGGCCTTTCAAACGGCAACGAAGTCCTATTTATTTCTCTATTCTTATTTATTAGTTCGTATGTCTACTTGCTTTTTATTTGGGTTTCCAAGATCACGCTGATATTGAATTAGTTTACATTTTCAAAGATAAAATTTAAAAAAGTATATGCGAGTAAAATTCAAACCACAGCTTTTAATTCCTTTTAATTAAAAGGAACTAAAAGGGAAATAGGGGGGGGGGGGGACTATTTATTTCGTTCCATAAATCAATCAAAGGATCGTGATGTGAATCTACCTTGCAGAATGTTAACTAAATATTCATTGACTCCTACCAAGCTCCCAGTTTTGTTCGATTAATTAGACAAAGAATTAATCCTGTCAGGGATGTAATTAATCACTAATAATAAGATATATGTTTTTAGTAGCAATAGCAGTGCTATTAATAATTAAAAGAGACCTAAATAAAATTAAGAATAGCATTTAGGTATACAGTTAAAAAAAAAAAAAATTCAGAATTCATTCACCATGAAAATATTGGAATAAAGACAAAAATAATGCTATATGATTAAAAACAAATCAAATCAGCTAATACATATAAAGTTGATTTAAATGATTTTATACGAATAATTAAATGTTTAATTTTTTCAAAACTTAAGTCGAATAAAAATAATTTAACAAGAAAGTGTTGAAATTAATTGTAGAGCTAGTTACGGAATTTCCAAGGATAAAGTAGAGAGACAGTTGTTTTACATTAATTCATAACAAACTACTGTTGGAAAGATCTTTTTTTATTATAATTAAAAAGTTGAGAAAAGTTTCCATTTCTGTGAAATGTAATGGTTAAAACAAATGGTGGTAATGTAATGGTTGTGAAACAAATTACGAGCTCTTGACAATTTTTTAACAATTAACATTTATTCAGTGAGTATAATTATTTGGTAATAATTTTATCTATTGAATTTCCTTCTATAAAAATCGATTGCAGGAATAAGCAGACTCCTCTAGTGCTCTTATTAGTAATCGTAAATTAATAAATTGAAAAATGAATTTTATTATTCTTATTTTTCGTTAGCAGTATGACCAGTTTAGTATAAATAACAATAACACCGCAATATTTAAAACCAAGGGTTAACTACAGTAATCGGGCCAAGGGACAAAAGACAAATACCTAGTTATTTTTACTTTATGGTCTTTACGTATACTAAAAAAGTTCCATAAATTCTCGGTAAGAAACAACTTGGAGGATTCCGATGTTTTTGAATGAAATAATCTCAATTCTGGGTATGACCTATCTGCAATATGTTCCAAGCTTGAATGGGCATATGGATGCTAAACATCTTGGAGTACATATTTTATTGCATAATAAATACTACTTATACCAACATAACAGACTAAAACTTTACAATTAAAGCGCAAATAAACTCTAAAAGTCATTCGATGTTTAAAAATGCATATAATGAGTACATAAATAAAGGGTTACGTGAATACAACAGAATAAAGCAATGATTCCGGAGTGGTGGGCTGTTGAAACACCAAGACTGGTTAAAGACGATGGAGCAAAGACCATCCTAAAAATGGAGCGTCATTAGCATTATACACACCTTTTTCAGAACGATTTATACCTTGAAAATCTACTTAAGGATGACAAGGCAATGATTTACTTGTGTTTAAATGTTGTTTTTTCTTTAAACCAGATTACAATGAGGTCTTGGAGACTTTCACTTCAATTTTAAATAGTTAAATTTTGTAACGAAGTTATAAAATTTTTTAAATAGAAGCTTAATGAAGATTTCTTCATATGGAACGAAATCAAAACAATTGGTTTTCACTAAAACAATAACGACCCACATAGCTTTGTTCAATGTAACCAAAAAAGGTTTTTGACTTTTAAATAATATTAGATATTAAAATGTTATGAACTGATTAATGGTTAGATGTTTAAAGTTAACATTGTTATACTAATTAACTATTGTCTCTGATTTTTAATGTTGCTAAAAGACTTGTGCTTTCTCAAGCAACTAGGTAAGTATACCTAATACAAACAATTATGTGGGTTTAATCATTAAGTGAAAGAAATGTTAAACACTAAATTATTTATCAATTAAACACTGATTCTTCTACTCTAAATTGATATTGATCGAGTTGAGGAAAAATCGGATTAATGTAATGTGAAAAGTACATAAGAATGAAGAAATGTGAAAATTGATTGAGTAATGTGAAAATACATAAGAATGAAGAAAATACAAAGAAAAAAAATCGGTCCGAGACAACTCAGACAAACTTTCTCATATATGTACATTTAATTACTATTGGAAATTTCATCAAAAATATCATAAAAATAACTTCTCCCGGGCGGGGAATCGAACCCGGGCTCTCTCCATCCGCGTTCTAAGCTATTATCTCAGGAACTAGATTTTTCCCGGGAAAACGGCTTATATCATTAGATTCGTATTTGAATTGACTACATTTTAGAATTTTTTAATCAAAATCGTCGGAACCGTTTTCGAGAAATAATTTTTTTTCGTGTTTTTTCAGAGTTTTGGGGGGGTAGTGCCCTCAAATTTGGAGTTAAAATTCATTTCTCGATTTCGCCTCGGGGTATGATTTTTCTGAAAGTGTATGCCAAATTTCGTCAAAATCTGCCCAGTAGTTTAGGCTCCAGGCGTCTGCACAGACGACAGACAGACGACAGACGACGGACAGACATTTTTTAAAAACCACTTTTTTGGACTCAGGGGACCTCAAAACGTGTAAATCCATCAAAATCTCAAAATCGAATTTTCGCGCCATCACAATACTTTCTCTTTATATGAGAAAGTAAAAATCAATCATGAAAAAATTATGATACAAAGATTAATAATGTATATGTATGTATCAACGATCTTGAATGGTTCGATTTCCAGCGGGAAAATATATGTTTCACATTAATGATCACATCGAATAGATGTATTAAGTAGCAGATATGACCATTTGTTGATGTCTTAATGATTTTTCTATCAGAATATAATCAAAGAAGGAGGAAGAATACATTTGTAGTATAACTTGTTTAGGATTATTTGATTACTAATAAAGGCGAACTTCTTTTTTTTTAATGTTTTTTTCGGTGAGATTAAGCTATATTGCTGATTTTATGGATGACACAAGTACAAGAAATTACTGATTTTCGCACTAAGAATAAACTCTCTAGTTTAAAAACTGTGGGAGCAATACATGACACAGGCAGACAGTCATAAGTCCAGAGAAAACAGACATAAGACGGAGAGGAACTAAAACTAAAACCACTAAAAAAAAAGGGGGGGGGGAGGACGTAGATAAGGCAAGTTAATAATATTTTAAAAACTGGTTTTAAACATATGTTAATATATGTTAATGTGACATCAAGTTTTATTCAGTATAAGTAAGTTCCACAAAAACAGGTCCAAAAAAAACAAATTATTATAAAATATTTAGTTCAGTTATAACAAAAAAGATAAATGTTCTTGAAATAAATACATAGGTAGATCTTTTTATACGACTATTTATGAAAGTATGTTACATATTTGGTTATGGGAAGCAAATATATTGAATTCCAAGATATCGTTTTAGTCACGCAAGAAAAGGAATATTGCAACTGCACAAATGTTCAATATGAAAAAAGCAGATTAAAAACAGCGATTCTTGTCACGGATATGGTTATACAGGTAAGCGGGGGAGTTTCGACGTTCAAGCAGTACTTTCTCTTATTTTAAAGTGTCTTGTTTCTAGTTAGCCGTTTTCCAACTTGTTTGGGTTCCTAGAGGCAAACAACATAAGTTTTCTTTACCCCGGACCCTCATTAGCCTTTTAAGGGTAGATCATTGACAAGATGCGAAAGGATTTCTTCGAGACCTTAACTATGTTTGTATAAGAGAGGACTCCCGAAGTTTATTTCCAGATTCACATCTGGAAGGGAATGTTACCTAAACAGTAAAACGTTTTCACCATTACTACTCGATTCAATAATGAAACATAAATAAAATTGTAGTAGAACGAGAAACGCAACTGAATAAATGAAGTGAAAGGGTAAAAAAAGGCTTATCTGTATTAAGTTTTCAACAGAATGAACATCTTAAATAGAATTACATCAGAGTCTTTTTATACTATTTCTTCCATTCATAAGTGAATAAAAGAATCAAGCACAATACATTGGTTATTATGACCCACAATAAACTTTTGGTTATTATGGTTTTAATTACATAAAACACCACAATAATAATAATAATATCTGAGTTGAACATAATTAAGGATTTAAATAAATCTGATTACGACTTTAGGTGCTAGTTCATTGATAATAAACATTAGAATTATTCCGAAAAACTTTTGAAACAATGTAAGCAATCTTGAACACGTAAAAATAAGTATATGCTAAACATTTAATTGGCTTTATTTTTTAGATATACTTTAGAGTTACAAGCACAGGATTTAGCTTTTAAATCAAAATAAGAAAATTTGAATAAATTAAGAAACAGTATTTTCTTTTACCTTTGTTACACTAACTTCTACTGTTGATAATTTCATACACTGTTACCCTTTTTTTTGTTTTAAAAAACTAATTATTTGTTGTATTTAATTAAAAATGTAGAAAATCATAGAACTGTAAAACCACTTTGACCTGCATGATGGTGGTACTTCCTTTGAATTCATGCAGGTCTGATTATGCATCTGCATAAGTATGAGATAGGTTAAAGCTGAGTTATTTTGTATTGTATATCGGCTGGTACCGAAGTGCGCCAGCCCCCCTTAGGATTAGAAAAAGGTGACGGTCGAAGTGCGCCAGCCTCTTATTCAAAGGGTCTGAAGGGTGAGACCAGGTAAGGCCGGGTAAGGCCGGGTTATCCGTTCTTTCACCTTATCTAAACCCAAAGAACTTTGCTTTGTAGGGGAACGGAAATTGGAATCCAACAAACTACAAAATTAGGGACTAAGTTGAAATCTATCACTACCGAATGGATTATAGCAGTTCTGTAATCTTTATCTGTTGCCTGCATACTAAATATTGATAGGGTATGAGCTTCTTAACAGGTCAGTAACATAGGATTATTAAAAGCGGAAGGATGAAGGAATGGTATTACTTACCTGTGGATGGTGATTAACGATTGACCTTAGCTTGAAATGGGATAAATCCTTTATTTTTAAAGAACTATAATCTCTCATGGAAAATTGCAAAAACCAATAAATATTTACAGGAAAATAATAACCTAATAGAAGCCGCTTTCCTTCCAACAAGTTTTCCGTTCTTGATGATTTTGGGATTATATCAATTGTGTTTTGTATTATATTATGATTATTATTTTCTAATATATTTCTCCCATATAGACACTGTATTATGTGTATATTACATTGTTGATCAATGTTAAGTTGATCTAGGCCCTGTGTGACACATTTATGTAATTTTTAATATTTATAAAATATTTTTTTTTTTCTCTAATATATTGATCATATATTGAAATTTCTTGAATTCCCTATGCAGTTAAAATGGTAACTTATTCTAATTTTATAATTTTTTTTTTTATTTTTTCATTTTAAATATTCACAAATTAAAATGTATTTTCTTGCTCAATATAGATTTTGTTCATACGAGACCATTTTACTATTATGAATATTCTACAGATTCTCCTAAGCACTGAGATTTGCTAATGATTGTCATATCACTCTGAACAGTTTGTTAAAAGTAGAAGTAACTTTCAACTGCTTTATATTGAGTATATGGGAATATTGACAACGAATAGTCCTTCGAAAGGTGGTTAGAGGTAGTTAGAGGGCAGACTACCTGTTTCAATAGATGGGATTAACCCGGCGCACTTCGACCGTACCCTTAAAAAAAGGGGCTGGCGCACTTCTACCGTGACCCGACCTTTCCCGGCGCACTTGGTGTACAGCCTGCATATCCACTAAACGTTTAGATGTTAAAATTAGTTATTTTGACCAATTATTGTTATGCACCAACGGCTTTACTGAGGGTAAACCAGTTAAAATGTCATTATTTCTTAGGATATTAATTGATAGAATTAACATTTGTACTTTTAGACAATTTGATCAAAGCATATAATGACTTAATTAAATTAGACACAAGTTTGGTTTGAAGTCAATAAATAATATGTTTATACATACACAGGGTGTCCCACATAAGGCGTAACACAGAAAAACCTGATGTTCTACATTACATTTCTGACAAAAAAATGTATACAACATAATGGTTGATCGACCTTCGTTTTCGATATACCTATATCGATTTTTCAATTATCTCATTTTTGGGTGACTTTTTCTCATTAAAATCGTAATAGCGTAAAATCTAAAAATGATATAAAGATGGGGTTTCACCTTTCACCATTCAAAAGGTGAGGAAATTTGCTTTACAAAGTCATGCTGCTTGCCCTTATTAAATTAATTTTATATACTTCTAAATACAATGTTCTTCCTCGTACCCCAGTGTACTAATTTGATCCATTTAAGATTTATACCTTCCTTTGGTTGGTCACATTAACCGAGCCGCGTTTCGTGCTGATCGGCTCAGCCGTTCAGAAGAGTATGCGTCCAAACAAATGCAAAGTGTGGTATAAGAGCATCGTTTTGCTCAGCTCAATAAAATATGAAATAAGTTAATAAAGGAGAACAAAGCATTATCATTAATATTATTATTATCATCGAATAAATACTTAAATATAAAGAGAAAATTGTTTGAAGACTCCTTAAGTATAATTGAATAAAAGTGGGTTGAACGGAGTTAGCTATAGATGTCCTCTTTAAGGTATAAAAATAAAAGAAAAAAAGGATAATTTTCAAGCCTTTTACAACTCCGAAAATTACGAGGAATACAAAAGACCCCGTACAAAAAGGTAAACCCAGGCAAGGGAATAATCGAAACTGATCGGCATAATTTCATTCAATCAGATCACCGGCAAATACACGTTATTTCCTCTTTTTTTTATATTCGTTGTTTCATTGAAAAGATCGATGCGAAAAAGCGGAGGCAGTGATAGCTAGCCATTGTGTCGGGTTTCTTTGTAGGGAGCTCAGGAAAGGTACTTAAAGAAGCGAGTCGCGTTATACTCTGAGTTTCTTATTGTTAACAAAAGGCAATGAGCAAAGACCAAACAGCACTATTGTCGAATAAAACTAACAAAACAAACCTTGAACTTGAATTCTCAAGGACAAAACAAAACTATCCTATAAAATAATAATCGAAAAATAGTTTAGACTTTACGCACTAATAAAGCAAAACAGATGATTTATTAATCAAATGGATTTTGATAAATAATAAATTATATTAATATACATAAGGGTACAGGTACATAAGTGAAGTGTCAAAAATCTGATGTTGATTGTTTATTTACATAAGATATTTAATCTTCTTTCTAATAAAACAAAGAAAATACTGTATCTAAAGAAAGTTACATAGTTTTCTCCGATCTAAAACGTGTTATAATAAACAAAAGCCACATTAAAAAATTATTTTTTTAAAAACAAAACTAAAGTAAAAGTGGCTGCCTAAAGTATCTATTATGATGAAAGTAAAGAAAGAAAGAGAACATGAATGAAAAATAATAAGAGGGCAGGAGAAGAGAAGGGTCTAGAACATAAAGCCAGTTAAGGACCAGTTACTATAATAAACATATAACTAAATAAATTCTTCCTAACAAAGGGTCTTGGTCTGTCTGTATACATGCTATAAAAACCCTTGAAACAATCTCTTCGAGCCATTAACCTGTTTTTCACTATGCGTTATAAATATTGTAAATAGTACTATTATTAGCCCACTGACCTACACACGGAGGCCCTTTTCACTTTTACATATTTTACCCTTCTATCTTATAAAAAAACAAGAATTTTTGTTTCTTCTCTAAAAATATAATCTATCGTAGTAGAACCTGAATTCTTTTTACTGTCACTCTTCATCAGTTTTTACTCTCTCTTTATTGTGTTTTATTAACCAGATGTTTTATAAATATTAAAATGAATAATATGCATAAAAGACCATTCCATTATCATGGACTAACGTACATTTTATAACGTAGTTTTATAATTACATAGTTACATCCATTAGGATGTAACTATGTAATTATAAAACTGGTTTGAGCATCCTAGAATATGCGTTATCTAATCACCACTAATGGTTTAGCCGGTAGCATCTATGTGTCAAATCAATCACACAACGTAGGAAATATAAATTAGAAATTAATCATATTGATTTATTCAATACGGGACGTTAAGCCCATGGCAACGCGCTTTATTTAATATTTAGAAAAAAAGTAAAATTAAGTAAATCAATTTAAATAAGTTATTCTAACTATTTGAAGAACAACAAATAAAAATACTTTGCCAATTAATGTGGCACATAGCTTCCTCGCAAAGAAAAGACCAAATTAAAAAAAATACCATAAATATCAAAAAGTTGGAACCGCGTGGCACTGTTCCAGTAAATATTTAATAAAGTCGGAGAAATTTAAACATTTGTTGAAGAAACAAAGCCTCCAACAAGCACCAAAAGTTAGCGCATCTATAATTTATTTAATAAACAAATATAGAACTGTAACCAAATCGTAGAAACCTCTGTATAAACAGGTTTTTTATTTACCCCCTCCCCCCCCCCCCCCCCCCCCCA
>KZ651081.1:213649-241793 GCA_001010745.2 Gerris buenoi | reverse complement strand
AAGTTAATATTGTTGCTGATGCCTTAGCATTATATATATATATATGTGTGTGTGTGTGTGTGTGTGTGTGTGTGTATAATAAAAAAATATTAATACTGTAACTATTAATGATTAAATTATATGCATTAGAATAAAATTAATCTGAATCTCCTGGGGAGGGGGGGGGTATGAAATTGAGTCCGATATTTCTAATCTATTACAGAGATCATTATCAATGATAACATTCATGATAAGAGTAATTTTTGCCAATAATGGTTTTGATATACTTTGCAAATCCTCAGTTAAAATACTCGATATTGAAATCAATTTATTTTTTTTATATGATAAAATCACGGGTAGTTATTAAATTTATACTTTTTTTCAATTAGGTATATGTATTTTTATTTTATTTATGTACATTCAATTGTTTTTACCTTATTATTTAAAAAAAAAAGAAAAAAAAAAGTTGAGTAATGTAAGTCTAATAATTTTTTTACAATAAAAAAATCATATAAATTTTAAAGTATTAGAACTTATAATCATTGAAATTAATGAAAAAAAAAAAAACAGATATTCTGAAAACTGACATTTTTATAATGTTTTCACACATGCTCTCAATATTTATCAGGGGTTGAAGGGATTATGTGTTCAATTTACATTCTGTGTACTTTCATTTAAATATTACAGCAGAGCGGGGTTAGCTGCGATTCTATGACATCCCACATCCCATTACATCTTATGAATATGTAAAATGTCTACACTAATAAATCAACAATGTTTTTAGTTAATTTTTCAATCTTTTAATACATATTTTTTATTTAATAACTAAAATTTAATATTAAAAAATGTGTTCTTAAATATTTATATTGCATGGAATTTTAAATTTATTGGGGTTAGAATTATTTTGCTATTATTTTTGCCTGGAGCTAGTATGAGTCTTCTAAACTTAAGAAATGCCAATTTACTATTATGAATAATATATTTTAACTATTAAAATTGAAAAGAACAAAACCTTTAGACCAATATCATTCTTCCTGTTATTCGCAAAAATAAAAAATAAACGAGGTGTTTCTTTTATACAAACCAGAGTTCGTACCTAAATGAAAAAAATAAAGAAGGCTAAATAAATTTACGAATGAGCTGATGTTAATTGAAGAAAGTAGTGAGAACTATGATTTTATACGGTTGCAATAAAAAGTATAGAATTTTACTATTTATTATAAGATCCACTACCTAATGCATATTAAATTAACTAACAGATAAATTTAATCAAACAGAAATAGAGACGAGAGAAAAGAATAGTACATCCATAAAAGAGGAGATATTAAAATATATATCTAATATTGAAGAATAAATTAACGATTGATAGATAATCAATCAACAATTAGAACTGTCAGGCGTAGTCGAAATATAAACCCCATAAATAATATATAGATAATCTATCAATTCTATTCTTATACGTCAAAAAGGAAAAGCGAAGATAGAAAGGAAATGTAAGAGTAAGTAGTAGAAAACCAGAGAAATACAAAGGGAAAACAAGAAAAGTAGACTCTTAGGAATAAAGTCACACGGTTTTACGGTTGCTAGAATCTAGCTTTGTAGTGATTTTCTCCATTACCTTAATTGGCCATTTACTTGATACAAGCTTTGTAGAATACAAACAATTTTTACAATCTTCTTGAGCATATTTTTATAACGTACAGGTAATATAAATATATCATAAAGGTTCTAAATACCTTTCTGAGTGGTGGCCTTGATCGAATGTACTCCAAGATGAGAGCATGTGCATCCTTTTTAACGTGCTGCGATATCCTCATATCTTGTTCTGAGACTTTGTTAAGTTTGTACCTTCGTGACCTGATATCTTCCATCAAGATTTCGTAGGGTGTTAATTCGTATTCGATAGGTTTCCTAGTGTAAGGAACTTTCTTTAGTTGAACACCTCGCCGTAATTCTCTGATCACTTGCACCCATAATCTCGCCTGCAAAGCAAAACAGATAACACATTTAATTTAAAAGCAAGTAAAAAAAGTTAAGATTTAAACAAAAATAAGAAGAAATGAATAACTACTAATTTGTGAGGTGCAAAGTCTCCTCGCCTCCTTATTATTTATCACATAAGTGTAGGATTGGTTTCGATTCCCCGTGGGATTACAATATTTACTTTCATGTAATATAAAATTTGCGCAGACGCGGTTGAAATGAATATAGACCATATATATGAGCCAGTTTCAACAAACCATCAAAACTTAATCAAAACCGAATGAGTACTTTTTAAAATATGGGGGTTCACAAACATGTTGAACAGATTTAGATATGAGCCCAACATCTTTCATTACCTTGGGTATGCTCGAAAGGAAAAATGTTGACTTTTTTAATTTATTTTATGTATACTATGTTAAATATATATTTAAAGATTTCTTGTTTCAATAAAAACTATTACACTAGGGACACATTTTAATATTAATATATGTAATATAAAACAACATGATTAAGGGGATGTCAAGTAAAATTTTTAATAAATACTATAAAGTTACATTTACTATTTAAGTTACATTACAAGTCAGAGAACATTGTCTTTACATTAAAATCTTAAGAAGAAGAAGAAGAAAAAAAAAAACTTCACGCAGTGATTAGGTTAGGTACTATCAACTATTTAGATTTACTATCAACACTTTCATCTAATATACTTGTAAAATATATAACATTTCTATATGTATAACTATTAAAATAAAATAACTCCAAATAAAAAATAAAATTAACTAAAACCATTCCAAAACAACGAAAAAACAAAATATACACACTACAAAATGTACACACTACATTAAATTAAATAGTGACATAATAACAAAACAAATCTCTATTGGAAAACAATATTAATACATAAATGTAATCTTCAAAGGTTATAAAGTAAAAGTTAATTCTATTTTTAAAAATAGATTTTATTTTGTATCAATTAGTTTATCTTAATAAACTCTCATCAGTTTAGTTAATCCTATTTTATAAAACAACGATTCATAGGGCTGATTATTATCATTGGATAGAGGAATATCAGCAAAGAAAACCTAAATAAATGGACCAAGTACGTGCTTTCATAAAAAATCAAAGGGTCCGCAGGAAATTTTAAAAAATTAAAAATATTGTGATGGCGCTAAAATTCGATTTTGAGATTTTGATAGATTTACACCTTTTAAAATCTCCTGAGTTCAAAAAAGGAGTTCTTAAAAAACTTCAGTCTTTAGACCGTGCAGACATATGGAGCCTTAACTATTGGGACGATTTTGACGAAATTTGGCATAAATGTTCCAAAAAATCATACCATGAGGAGGCGAAATGGAGAAATAAATTTAAGCTCCATATTTTATATAGTCGTATATGAGAAATATTGTCTGAGTTGTCTCGGACCGATGTTTGTTTTTTTTGCTTTTTGGCATTAAATAACTTTAAATAATGATTTTTTCCTTGATTTGTTAAATAAAATTGTGAGAAACAAACAAAAAGCCATTTTCAAGAATACATGGCACAGAGATAAATTGGTACAAAATGAAAACCTTTCTCTTTCATTTAACACTCTCTCATGTTTTTGGGGTTACCCTATATATAATATCCCTGTGTTTGGTTTATTAAACATAACATAACTGCAAAGTTTCAAATGTTTAGTACATTTGGAGATCAGGTGCGTTACAGTCAGACAAGCAAATAAATCTATAAGAAAAATTATGGTAAAAAAAACCTTCCTGAAAATTAAGTACACATTTTTAATTTAAATTTAAAAAATAAAAATAAAAATTTTTAATTTAAATTTTCAAAATGCAAATTCTATTTTGTTTTAAACTATGTGTAATCATAATGACTATGTGTTTAAAAAATATTGAAGGACGGACTGACACACCGACATGTCAAAAAAATTATCACAACGGTCCCTGTTAACTATTTGGTATGATCAAAAGCGAAAATTAAATAATTGCAGAAAGAATGCAAACATCGATCAATAATAATGTAAAACCGAACTACTTACCATAATAATGTTTATATAAATAGAATGGTAAGTCTTTAATTAATTTCACGGAGTAAAATATTACGCTAAGCCTAAGCAACCCAGCCTTTCCTCAAACTTCTATTTATAGCAATGAACATATCAGATAGTGTTTGATCGCAAGGTGGATTAAAAAAAAGGCGTGGTTGAATTATTTACGCAGGCTTCTTAATACTTCGTAAGGTAGAAACTGTTTATAACCTCGGTAAAGAATTAACATTATTTTGGTGTTTTATTTTACTCTCTACTTGTCTCGATAGATTATTTCCCCCTATTACATAACGCCAAAACACTTACATTCCAGTGTAATTATTTTAAAATGAATCACACACAAATAATAAGTGTAATAATCGAAAAAGTAAATAACAATCTACATATATTTAACAAATAAGTTTCATGCACATCTATTATTGCAACATTAAAGATTTAAATACCAACTTCAATTGATCGAACAAAAAATTAACAATTAATTATTAGTCAATTGTAATTTTATAATAGTAGCGAAGTACTGTCCTTGGTTTATTTTTATTTTCTAATAGCTTAAGTAACAATTGAAATTAAGAACACAAGAGTTATAATAATTCATTGGTCATTTATGAAATGAAGTGTAGACAAGGCAAAGGCGTTTCTTATGGACAGAGAGGAAGGGAGCCGGTTTATACAACGAACCGTACAAGAGCACACGAGTACACTCATCATTTCAAACAAAAGGTGAACCAAGGAGGAACAAAACAAACAGTAGAAGATATAGTTTGTAAAGGTCTTAAAATCATATATTTATGTGGGTTGTATATAACCACAAGATAGCTTATTTAAGAAATAATAAGTTAATATACCAAAGAACATTTCTTGGTTATAACAAGGAGCCTATACTGTTAAAAATAGTGTATTCTCAACTTCTATTGAATAGAAACAAGCATTATTTAATATATATTTATCATAAGTAATATAGGTTAAAAAACATACATATTTATGTTTATAGTTATAACAAATTTGTAGTTATAAACGATCTTCCAAATTTCAGAAACTATGTCGATCATTGAAGGAACATGTCTATCCTTTTTTTTTTTTTTTTTTTTTTTTTTTTTTTTTTTTTTTCAATTTTAGCCACAGAAGTTATTTTAATTATTAATTTTCCTGTGCAATGCTACAAAATCGAGTAAGTCCACTCCCTGAGGGACTTAACAGCGAATATTTATATTCGAATAAACTAATAAACAATTTAATATGATAGGTTCAACCCCTAACATAGAATGTGGGCGAGATTTCATGAGACAGCAGATTATCTTGTTGACACAACTGGATAGTATATAATATAAATGTTTCAACATAATTTTTTTAAAAAATATTTATTGTATGATTAGGTCATAAATATAAAGTTTTATTTCTACAAGGTCATTTTCAGTTTTTTTTTTTGTTTTTTTCTCCAATTAATCATCCAGCGGATGTTCACTCTTAAATCTTCAAATTAAACGTAAACGTTAACAATAACTATATTTTAAAGCAGACACAAAACTGATTCACAAGAAGATTTGTAATGGGTTTGGCATTTTTGTCCTTGCTTTGTTACAAAGAGGCCCTGGTAAAGGTTAAATGTTAACCAAAAATACAATAACTGAACTAATATAATTTCTAAGACGACACTTTAGTATCATATTTAATTTTAAAATAATATATCCACATCTCCTTGCCTAAGCTTAAATGCGCTTAAGCTTAGCTGAGCAGCTGTGCTGATATAATATATATATATATATATATATAATGAAATTAATGAGCAATTTAATTTAGACAGTTAACAACCACGGTAGTAAATTCATAGAATAAAAAAGCAGAACAATAAAAGTGCATTTAAAAAAAATATCCGAATATTTAGTAAATACAAATTAATTCTGTTAAAAAAAATCCCCAACAGAAACCTAATCGTGAAAAAAGACCAAACTCCAGACCTCTACCCAAAAGAGTCAGCCACTCAAAGTAGTGATTACTACATTGCCAAGCTTGCTCTTTCTTGAGTCCAATACCTCACTTCATTCCTACTTTCATGAGTAACACTGCTCTTTTATTTGAATTGCTTAACTCTTGGCCAGTTTCTGAATGAGGCATAAGCATAAAACAGACTTGGTCGAAATTAGGGCTCAATTTCTTTGAATGTCCTAAGCTACTTAAGCTTAATGTATGTTTCAATGCAAGAAAAAAAGCAGATATGGGGGAAAGAAAACCGGGTGAATTGGTTCAAGTAAAGATGCTCAGCATGCATGCTGGAACTTGGCCGTGCACACTGTTGTGCGCTGAGATGTCTTTAATTTGAAAGAACTTCATGACGTTAGAGTAGGCTATGGCTTTAGAATCTATTTGATACAACAGCAAAGGGAGTAATTTGAGGTATATTACCGACAAGAAGCTAGATACACACTACCGAATTGCATTTCTTTTACAATAAATTCGAACATATTAATCATGCAAAACAATTGAAATAATTTAGACTGATGTAATCTTTAAAAGGTTAAAAGCCATGCATTATACATCCAAAAATCGACATGCTGGTATACTAAGACTTATATAAATAACTTTATTTTGTACATACTTGCAGAGTTCTCCATCTTATATTGGACTGCACAACAAAACGTTTGAAATTTTGATTCTTATATAATTTATGAATACAAAAAATAAAAATAAGCGAAACAATTTTAAAGTGGGGAAAAATAAAATAACCACATGACATGACACAATGAAGCAGAAAGGGTTTTCTGTAAATATAATAAAAATTATTGATGGTGCAAAGCGAATGCAATAAGGATTCCCAATAACATCTCACCATTAACATTTTAGCGATACAATTTTGTAAATTAAAAATGTTATTAATGTTCAATCATTACACTTAGCATGATGTTATTTGAAAAATAGCATGTTGTTATTTGAAAAAATAAAATAATTGCCTTAACAAGGGAAACATTAAAAACTCTCTTTATATCTTAACTTAAACCAACATTAGATTAAATGGGGGCATAAATAATGAACCCCTTCTTTGCCTAAATACAGTAAAACTTGTCTAAGCTGGAACTTGTGTAAGCTGGAAACCTGCAGAGGTGGAAACTTTTTCTCGGAACGAATTTTTTTTTTTAAGTAAAACACCCAGTATAAGCTGGAAACCTGTCTAACGTGGAGGTGGAAAGGAATTTCTGGAACCATGGGAGTCGATAACCTGTGTAAGCTGGAAACACCTGGAAATACCAAGCGCTACCTAGTAGAAGTGACTAGCACTTTCTTCTAAGTCTTCCCTTCTCTGCCTCCTACTGCTGTCTAGTGCTAATAACCTTTACTCCTTTGACACTATCTTATTCCTCCCCCCTCCCCTATACCTTACTATCATCCCTTATCTATTTAAACTCTAGACTCTAAGAAACAATCAGTGAAAAGTGAAACAATTTCAGAAATATTTCAGGTAGACTTAGTTCCTGTGGCTCCTATAGAAGCATAGGGCATCCAGGAGAATCCGCAACCCATCTCGATCCATAACCAGGTTCCTGAGTTCACTCCAGGCTTTTCCAACTTGTCCAGCCTCCTTTTCCACTGTTTTTCACCATGTCTCTTTCGGCCTACCCCTCCTCCTTGCACCCTGTGGGTTTCACTCCAAATCCTCTTTTTCAATGGCTCCATCTGGTTTCCATAGGCCCTCCGCACACGGGTCGACTGATTTGCAACTTGAGTTGGAAACTAGTAGCAAAATATTCACAGTTTGCAACCGGAATAAAACCAGGGCCACACACGAGTGCAACTGATTTTAGATAAGTCGGTGACCTCTTTTCACA
The DNA here is from genome assembly GCA_001010745.2 of Gerris buenoi. NCBI lineage: Eukaryota > Metazoa > Arthropoda > Insecta > Hemiptera > Gerridae > Gerris > Gerris buenoi. Next base: position 233,969 of record KZ651081.1, on the reverse strand, counting down.
CAGTGAGTTTGATCATTCATTCTTGTCGGTATTTTTCTTTGAGCTTATATCTGTAACCACTTTGCAACGGGGAAGGACGGTCTCGCGCAACCATTTGCAAACTGATTTCAAACTGGTCTAGTTTTGGTCGACCCGTGTGCGGACTCCTACCTTCTACACGGGGCGTGTCATAGAACAGTTGCGTGCTCAACTAGTTTCCAGCTCGAGTTGCAAATCAGTCGACCCGTGTGCGGGGAGGGCCTTAAGGTGTGTCCCAAGTCCCAACCATCTCCATTTCCGTTGTTGGATCTGTCTATCCAGGGGCCTGTCCTGTATGCCTCCATAGTTCTTCATTGGTGATTGTTTCTGGCCACCACACATCCATGATACGCTGAAGACATCGGATTACAAATAAATGTAGTTGAGAGGTGATTTTAGCTTCCACTTGCCATTTCTCACTAGCATACATTAGGACTGTATTAACATTGGTATTGAAGAGACGGATTTTAGTTTGCTTTGAGAGTTTGATTGGATATAACTGTACGAAGGCTGCATTTGCTTTCTTGATGTGACTTCACATCTTCATCTGCTCCTACTCCAATGGTTACCATACTGCCCAGGTATTGAAATTCATTGACGATCTCTAGCTTTTGTGCTCCCAAGAACAGTGCTCGGAAATTTCCTGCAGCATTTAACCTCATCTCCTTGGTTTTGGCAACATTATCTTCAAACCTGCCGCTTCTGCGTTTTGTTTCAATGCATTTAGCTTTAATTGCATCTTTGAAGCTCTGGGCAAGAAGACAAATTTCATCAGCGAAATCCAGACCTTCTAGACGAGTTTGAATTCCCCATTGGATACCTCTTCTCCTACCTCCAGTCACTTTCCTTATAACAGAATCAAGGACCAGTTGGAACAGTGTTAATGAAAAAATACAGCCTTGTCTCACTCCAGTGTTCACCCAGATGGGTTCCGTCCAGCTTCCTAGGTGTAATACTTGGCATTCATATCCATCATAAAGATCCATAATTATATTCATTATTTTTGAGGGAATCCCATACTCCCTAACAACCTTCCACAGCACTTGATGGATCACAGAGTCGAAGGCCTTTTCAAAATCAATGAAAGTTAGATAGAGGGTTGCTTGGAATTGTTGAAGTTCGTTGTTTAACCTTAAGTATGTCATACCTGCAGTGTCACTCATCCGACATGTCATATTGGCATATGACTTATGCCAATATTGACTTTATAAGAAAACTTGTTTAATAAAAATTAGTGTGTTAGTTTTGATCAATCTTAACGATTCTTAAATTTATAAAATAATCAACTGGAATTCCTGACTCTGCTCTAGGATAATCCTTGGTGTGTTTATAATGAGTTTCTTTGCGCACGAAAGCCTGCTTGCTCTATCCTCAAATTTTCCCGAATTTCACAAAATGAATTTTTATTAATTTAGAATAAATTTCTAAATGAATAAAGAATAGTAGCACAGATGTTTTTATGGATTATATATATTATATTCCTGAGAAATGAACCCTTTTTAGACTAATTACATTTTTTATAAACTTTATGTTTAAACTAAAAGGTGGTTATAGAACAAAGTTATTGATGTATGTATTTATGAAAGTATTAATTAATATATTTAATTAATTAATTTAATTTAATTAAATAATAATATTTAAATGAATATACATATGTTAATATTAATTATGTAGTTAAATTAACATAGGTACAACATAATTACAAGCATACCATAGGTATGCAAAACCTGCATGACAGGAAAGCTGCCTAAGCTGGAAACCTGCTAAGGTGGAATTTTTTCTCTGGAACCGAGGCCTTCCAGCTTAGACAAGTTTTACTGTACTTTTTAATAATAATAGTGTAAAATTAAAATCCTAGATCCTCAGCCTAATCAAATAACTATTGCAGTTACTACACCATAAGAATGTTTGGTAAGAGTTTTATAACATAATTTTGGGTAACCTTGAATTAGATTGTTACACCATGGTCCTGAGGAAGGATATTAGTATTCAAATATTTATTAGCGAGTAATTATATCTAACTTAATAACTTAGTAATTTTAATTTCACGAATAATAATATAAAAAGAAGACAGAGAAATGCGGGTGGTGTTCTAGTTTTCTTAATCCAATTTTGAGAAGTAAACCTCAAATGATAACATAATTAATCGAAGTATGACAGCGGATGAGCTGTGAGGAGAGAAGATGTATTTAAAGCTTTTGTTAACAAAAAGATTATTCTTGAAGAAATGATTTTTATCTGTGTTTCAAAGGCTTAAGAAACAAGAAATCGTATTCATTAACTAAAAAGCAGATTCCCATTATACCGGCTTATATCCCAGCTACACAAATGAATATAGTAATGTAAAAAAATAGGTGAATGAATCCCATCTTAAAAAGTAATCTACAAATCATATCTGAAATTATTGTTACAACACCCGAAAATATGCATCTTTTAATTGGGGACATAGGTTATACGAACAGAAAACCACCAAAATAAAAATTGATTAATAAAATAAAGAAACATAATAGATATAGTTATCCCTGATAATTCTATTTAAAAATAATAATCATAATTCTAGAATGAAATTAGATAATAATTCAAAAGACAATGTGATCATGTAATAATCCATATAATGGCATAAAGTCAGAATTAATTCCAAATAATTATTCAATTAAGAATATATTTTTGAATAGCCAGTTACATAATAGAAGTAGAAGTAGTAAAAAGATACATTAGACGTTGAAGCAATGCTTCTTAATTGGATGTAAAGCAAAAATCTGTAACAGACATCTTAAAGTAGGTTATGATTTAGATAATGCTAAACAACCCCATAATAATAGACATATTTTAAGTACTTTTTATAATCTATTTATTTTTATATTGATTTATTTACATTTATGTCCTAGATATAAACATTTCACATTAAGGATAGGACCAAGACCCTTTTAGGCTCCTATGAAAATCTGGTTAGTCGACTGACCCTTAAGAATTAAGGGTGGAAAATAAGTGAATTAAAGTGTGTATGTCCTAGGGCGAATTTAGAACAAACTTTTAAGAAGGGTTTTATAGTAAACTTTTCCGACGGGTTTTGGGGGATGGGGAGCATTCGAAGACAAAAAGTAGAGGTTTAAACCATGTTTAGACTTTCCCCGTCCCCCTTAGAACTCATTTAATTATAATTTCACAAAGAATAATTTAGATATTAACCTCTATATAAATGTACACCAAACTTAAGTCAAGGAATAAAAAAGGTTTAGTTTAGTTAATAGTAACACCACAATAAGCAGATTAGTTTCAGCTATGTATTATAATGAAAATTATAAAACAATATAATAAAATACCCTAAGAATAAGGCACTTCTTTAGACTGTTACTCCCATTAAAAAACAGAAATGTGATATTCCTATGTCCCAAAGGCATTGTCTATAAAACCATTTACACTTCTGATGTATTATTAGAGGGGTTTGATGACGCAATAAAAAGTTTGGCGTTATGATTGCAGGTAATGAACAATATAGGTATACTAAGTTATTTAGGTATGCTGTTAAGCATAAGGCAGCATCTGTACAAGCTATTAGGCGGCACTACTGCGGGTTCATTTTATATTTACTTTTGCTTAAAAATGTGTTAAAATTAATAAAATAGGCCAAGCTCACAGGGTATTAGAAAAAAGCAGCGGCAAAATGCTGGACCAGAAGTACAGTAAGGGGGAACTTCCTGAACTGTTAGTTCATTGTTTCAGTAAGAAATACTTTTTAATCTAACACAGGACCAATTGAGTTTATAAGAATACGAAAAGAATAGGTAAACTTCAATTGTTCTAGTAGGCCAAAAAAAAAAAAAAAACAGTACAAAGTCGTGGGTCATTTCAATATAGAAGGATAAGGTAACCAAGAAACGACCGACGAGGGTGGTCGTCGTACTCAAAGAACAATTACGACTACCTGAGCAGCAACGGTGAAATGGAGATGAAGCCAAACTAAGAGGTATTAGAACCGCTACTAGAAGGAAAATAAGGGAACGCTTCGGCATCTCTTCTTAATGCACAGGGTATATGGTAAAAGGTTACTTCAGAGGTGGTTGGAGTGTCGAGTACAATAGGTACTTGTACTTTTACAAAGTACAACCCACATTAATTTGTAATTTGTACTTAAAAGACCAGATGAAATTTGCACATAAACCGTAAGGTTAATGCTGGAAGTAGTAAATAGCTACGTGTATTTCCTTATAGGAGTTTTTTTGTTCAAAAGAATTAGAAACATTCAGTTCATGTTTCTTAAGTAGTCGTGACTAAAACCTTTCATTAGTTATAAAAGAGTGTAACGGATTTAATGTAGCACCAAATTAAAACAAATTTTCCTGTAACTGTTTGCTAACCATTATTTTCTGCAACTTTCTGTTAAAAATGGTTCTTAAGGCTCTACCGCCTTTCGAGGTTAGGGAAAACAGTAAAATTAAAATAATATTGGTTCTAAGCAAGATATCAAAAATCTAAGTACAGGTTACATTCCCAATTTTAATTCTCCACAATTTGAGCCCTATTTTTAACTTCCTATGATAGTACATCCTAAATAGTACAGGCGCCATTTCAATACAAAGCTAAAACTCGTATTAAAATAGCTGTAGAATTTATTATTTACTGTAGTAGGAAATTAAAATAGGGCTCAAATTGTGCCGAATTAAAATTAGGAATGAAGCCTGTGCTTAGATTTTTGATATCTTGCTTGAACCAATAAAATTTTCATTTTAATGAATTTTCTAACCTCAATGAGCGGTAGAGCCTTAAAGCTCTGTATAAAAAATATCTTTTGTTAAAAAAACAGGTTAATTATGAAAAAGATTAATTTTTCTCTTGCTATAGAGGATCTTGCCCTCAAATTTAATTTCAACCTTTTAAATTACATCAAATTGCTGTTAAAATAACAATAACAGAGATTACAGAATATTAGTTCTTTCTGCACATTTAACATCAATGTAAATTATTTAAAGTAAGTTCATTTTGACAACAAACATATGTTATAGATAAATAAAATTTTAATTAATCTAGGTATCTGGCAAGGAGGATCTAGTTAGATTATGTGAAATTTTATTTTTTTATAAATCCTAGTCTGTACAGGTTTACCACTTAACAAAAAATATTGGTTGTAAAGAATACAGGATCTTAAAAAAATACTTTCATCGGTTAAACATGTTTTTTTTTTAGAGAAAACTCTTAATCTTGAGTTTGAAAATTTGATCCTTTTAATTTTTTTTCTACCTCAAAACATTTAAAAACAATTTTCAATTTATCTCTAGAAAGAAGAAAGTCTATAAGAAAGGGAAAGTAAACACCAGGAAGATTTTTATAGAATGCAAATAATTATGGTTATCCAGAATACTCTAAAGTAAAAATAGAAAGATTATATAGAAAAGGGAGATTATATGAAAAACAGCAGCGAAATTTTTTTAATAAAAGAAGATAATTTTTATAAAATATTTATTTATTAATCAGACGATTTAACTGTGTTGCAAGTAATAACAAATTTCAAAATTAAATACACACCCACACATCTTGCACTGATTTACTATTAACAATTTAATTAAAAAAGATAATTTACATAAAATCTTTCTATAAACAATACAGCATTAATAATACCATGAATTGCGGGAGGTGGGATTTTAGATATTTGATTTTCGACATTTTAATACGAAAAAGAAATTTTGAAGAGTATCTAAAATAAATTTTAAAGAATACATATTTATAAATATAAGTGCATAAATTTTAGTAAGATTTTAGAAAATTGTACTTTTTGGGTACAGGGTACATTTTTAACATAAAGTAATACAGTATAAATCTCCATTTAAGAACAAACAGAAGTTTTTATAAACTGATTTTTCTTCAAAAATTGATTTTTTTTTGGAATATTCGTATATTTATTTACGTATAGGGAACTCCACCCGTGCACTTATTGTATACAAAAATATATACTATATATATTAAGCCTCAAAAAAGAAAAGGGTTTGTAAGAAAAAAAAAACTTGATAAAACTAATAAAATAAAATAAACTAATAAAAGATTTATTTAATTGGAAGAAAACAAATTGTATTCTCTAGGCTCTAAAAACTTATATTTTCAACTGAAAGCAATTATTCTAAACCCTGGATTTTCTGAAACTGAGTTTATTTTTCTTTTTATTATTATATTAAGAGTCTCTTAACCTTCGATTAGATGCTGCTAGGACTCATAGTGTTGAAGAAGGATAGTTAACTTTGTACACATTCTTCGGACCGTGTCATTAAAAGAATAAAACCCCGACACTGCAGTTCAAAGAACCCGTAAAGCAATAATTATCTCACCTTGTCAGTTAAGTGTAATTACATCAACTGTAATTTTAATTTTTTTGAACCTACAAATGAATCATTTTTTTAGCACCTTCTATTACTCCACAGGTCAATGCCAAGATGAAATTAAGAGATCTATTTATATAATTCTCTATCATTCCTATCTTTCAATTTAACATTATTAGTAAACTAAATCTTTTCTAGGGCTTAGGCTTAAATAGATCATTATTATCATTTGGCTTTTAGAGTAAAATTATACTAATATACAAATCATTAAAATAGTTAGCCAATCAGGATCCGTATACTAAAATGTTATTTCGACATTAAAACTTCTCGTCTAATTTTTAAGAAATTTGGATGGTTTATCGAAAGTAGCCCCTAAGAGGTCCCATATGTAAACTAGCAATGGGCTAATTTTGGCCTACCATCCAAATTTTATAAAAATTGGACGAGTGGTTTCACAAAGCTTCCTTTACCTTCGGCAAGCTCGGAAGCAATTTAGTTATTAATTCAATAATATACCCACTTCTACCCAACCAAGTCAATAAGATAAATGAACATTTATCATATTTACAATTTTCTGAATATTTATAAAGATTAATATACCAAAATTTATTATTAGAAGGGAGAAACCCGAATTCAAAATACCATGAGAAACCATTAATTTATCAAAGCAGTAATTCTAAAGTTCAAGTTGAAAGCTTCAATGCTTGATTTTGTAAGTTTAGATGAATAGAGCAAGTCTAAGCTTAGAGTGCGAAGAATCTAAGCTAATCAATCAAGAAGGCACGAGAAACTTAATCATGATGGCTTAGTATACTTATCCGTCCTCTAAGAAACTTCTTTTTCTCTTCTAATCTAACTCAATGATATTTCTGCGTAAGCCGCGAGCCTCCTTTTACAATGTATCATTAGGAAACAAAAGACTTATTTCGTTGAACGTGAGGAGGACACAAAAAATAGTGGCAGACTCATCATTCAATTAACGTGCAAGGCCAAGGACGCTGAACATCTTACAACTAAAAATAGATTAAGACATCAAAAGCAATTCACCATATCAGAGAAGAAAAATTACAAATTAATTACTATTTTATCAAAAAATTAAAGGAGATTGAATAATATATCTAAATATCAAAGGTTTATCTCCACGTTAAGGACAATTAATTTACTAATCACCGACCATCAACCGTCAACACTGAATACATTAAAATAGATTGTCTTCTATCCAGTAGAAACCGCTAGAAAACAAATCTTCCTATCAATTATTAATTAACAATGCTTATTGTTAATTATGTGCTCGATGGATCGGTGGGTCCACTGTGGGGCGGGTCCCCCTCGGGGTATCTCTCTGGCTCGGGGTGCTGGTGGCCGCTGAGCGCTCGGGGGAGCTTTCTTCTTGCTATCGTCGTACAGAAAAGTAACTGACATCGATGAATCCTCAGCCTCTTCTTCCTGACTAGAGCAGGAAGCATAGAGGAAGGGTAAGTCTATGAAACCGGGAGCACACGATCATCATATGAAACGATGATGACGTTGTTGCTATTGGTAGTTATAGTTATACTTATATTTTTAGTCGCGTGAGGTACCATATGCTCCCTCAAGAGTATGGTACCCAAAATGGAGGGTTTTTACAACCGGCAGGGATTTTAGTGGGGTAAGGGCTACCAGCGTCTGTCTCGGCTGAACAGTCGGGAAGTAGCTCAATCCCCACACTCTGGGATCCCGGGATCCTGCGGTAGGTCTCGTTATCGAGAGTAGGATAGCGAGGCTCCAGGGTGGCTTAGCTTAGCTTCATACACCCTGGGGCATAAAACTTTTGCCCTGCAGGTGCAGTTGTCTTTTCCCGCCAGTTAAAAAAAAAACAAAAAAAACAAAAAAACAATGCTTATTATAAAATTAATTAAAAAAATTATAAATGGCGTACCAACAATATAATTGGTAATAAAAAAATACGTATTCTAAGACAACTTCAATTTTCCTGCACATTAAACCCAGTTGTTTTTTTTTTTTAACTAAAAACAGATTACTCGTAATGTCCCTAAATATAAATTTTAACTCCATCCCGTATGGAAAAAATACTTAAAAACACATTTACCTTAACACAATAACAGGCGATTTTAAAGTTTGAGGAAAAAACTACTGGAATACTAAAAACACAACACTTGTAAGGGAAACAAAACTAACAATGATTTAAATGATATTTTACACTAGAAATTTTAAACTGACGTTTAATATTAATAGAATAAATTCGAATGTCTTTTTAAGGGGAATATACTATACCAACACTTAAATAAAAAAGGGAATACAACTGCACAGAAATCAATCTCGAGGAAATGGCACATGGTGAGTGTAAACTTGCCTCAAAGCATGTTTAAGAGAGGCAAGTATTGACCAGTTTTTTAAATCCTGAAAAGGGTTACAAGCAGCAAAATATTCTTAACCTCGCTCTTTTAGAACCGTGGGTTTAATCGATCTTTTTAATGCCATTATCATCTACACGTTTATAATTAATCAGTATCATAATATAATTATAATTAAGATCGGTATCGATGAGGCCTAATTTAAAACTGATCTACTATCAAACGTAACAGCGGAAATTAAACGGAGAGCGAACATTTATTTTTATGGTTATAAAATTATTTGTCGATACGCTTTCACAGTACTTAAATTATACAGGTAGTAAGTAAATAAACAAGGAAGAAATGTGATCTGTGCAGATAAACTATTTTGAAACAATGTCTAATTAAAAAAAAAACATCAATCCTTCTGATGCCCACAATAAATTTATTATATTCGCGCTTCACAAGGAAACAGTGAATTGAAGTAATGATGCTAGCTTGAGCACTTTAGTTTGCTGACTGGTAAAAGCCCACTCTATTTGTGAATCATAATGCTAATTGTTATTTGTTTTGCTGAACGCGTGCGTCGGCGCTGAAGTTCACTTAACGCCTACATGCAGGTGTGCCAGGAACTAAATCCTAACCCCTCAGGCTATTGGTTACTATATTCAAATTGGCATATTGAATATTATGCTCAAGCTAACTTCTTCACTTGCTTTGTTGTCAAGGTTAATAAAAACAGGAGTAGAAAAAAATACGAGACTTCCAGAAGTTACATAAAAGCAGAGAGGCGTTTAATACTAGGTATGGATATGATGCGAAATGGACAAATTAAACAAGATTTTTTAAAATTATAATTGATCAAGCTTGATGAAATAACAATTCATTTTAATTTCATGCTAACCATAACAAAACACTCGTTTCCGCAAAGATACATATATCTTGAGTTAGTTTGACAGATAAATACAAGATTGAAGTCTGATTTCTTAAATTATTTTTTTCTTGGGCACCTTAAAAGAATCTAACAGTAAGAAGTATCTAACATAAATCCGTTCCTAAAATAATAAATGTTTCAGATTAGTTTTAGGAGACGAAACTCATAATACTCATGATTTGTTAAAAATGAAAGGGCCACAAAAAAGCAATCTTAAAGGGCACAAGTGCAAAGATGAATTGGTACAAAAATGTATTTTATCAGAGCTTCCTCCTACATTAACACCCCAAATGACGCATTTCCGTTCAAAAAAAAAAATCAAACCCTTAAACTTCAACCCCTACGTTTTTTATCGATGATTTTTGGGAGATTTCCTCATTTTTTCTGTGATTGGATTATTGCACATAACATAACTGTTCTAATAAACCTTCATATAACATAAACCTTCTAAAAAGAAGGTTCCTAAAAGACTATGATTCCATTTTGAGCTTTAATTCAAGAAAATTTGAGTTGGAGGTTTAGACAATGTATATTTAAAAAAAAAAANATTATAATTGATCAAGCTTGATGAAATAACAATTCATTTTAATTTCATGCTAACCATAACAAAACACTCGTTTCCGCAAAGATACATATATCTTGAGTTAGTTTGACAGATAAATACAAGATTGAAGTCTGATTTCTTAAATTATTTTTTTCTTGGGCACCTTAAAAGAATCTAACAGTAAGAAGTATCTAACATAAATCCGTTCCTAAAATAATAAATGTTTCAGATTAGTTTTAGGAGACGAAACTCATAATACTCATGATTTGTTAAAAATGAAAGGGCCACAAAAAAGCAATCTTAAAGGGCACAAGTGCAAAGATGAATTGGTACAAAAATGTATTTTATCAGAGCTTCCTCCTACATTAACACCCCAAATGACGCATTTCCGTTCAAAAAAAAAAATCAAACCCTTAAACTTCAACCCCTACGTTTTTTATCGATGATTTTTGGGAGATTTCCTCATTTTTTCTGTGATTGGATTATTGCACATAACATAACTGTTCTAATAAACCTTCATATAACATAAACCTTCTAAAAAGAAGGTTCCTAAAAGACTATGATTCCATTTTGAGCTTTAATTCAAGAAAATTTGAGTTGGAGGTTTAGACAATGTATATTTAAAAAAAAAAACAGGATATTCCTATTAAATCATCTTTCTCTTTGTTAACCCATTATAAATTATAAAACACTATTATTATAAATTTATGGTTCTTTTTCAAATTTTATAATTTTAATTATACAAATACGTTTCTCCATCAGCAGATCGTCAAAAAACATCTATTTATTTTTAAATGCTAAAAAATAAAAGAAAATACTATAAAAAACATTCATATCTTTATTACTAAACCTTTTTTAAATTTTCAACTGTACCAGATCTAAAACAAGATACGCTTTGAATGACATTATAAAACTAATCAATTTGTGTGCCACATAGCTCCCTCACGTCCTGTTATTGGACGAATGGTCAGATAAGATTTGGATTTGTTTCTATTTCCAATAGGCTAACATCTATTTTGCATTTAAAAGTGCACAGTCTATTGAACTCATTATATAGGAAAAATCTATGAATTACGCTGGAAAAAACAAAACATTAATTCTTTTAAAAATTCGGTGCGCATGAGAGTGACAAAGTAATGTGCGCAAAGAGTTGAAATGATTATGAGACTAATAGTGGGCTGACTATGACCTATCATCCAAATTTCATTAAAATTAGATTAACAGACATTAAGGATATAGATATAGATTAGGAGGTAATGGATCGCATAATATAATCTCAATAATATAATATATTAGTCAATATAATATCATTATGTTGACTAATATAATTAATTATAATAACATTATATTAAAGATGTATTAAAAGAGGCTCATAACATTCTCATCGTGTTAAAATAATTCCATTAATGTTATTCTTCTCCTCGTTTAAACAACCGATCTCATCACCTATTTACTCATATTATTTAATGTCTATTTCTCTCATAAATTTATAATTTATTTATCTTATCACTATTGTATGTTTGGCTTGGTTATTTACTAAAACATAATAGTTATTATTGTACTTTTTTTCATTTTACAAATTTGGTATTAGCATTAATAATATATCATATAAGAACATTTTCAGACTACTGCGTGCGTGGAAATTAAATCACATTTCCAATTTGAAAAGTTTTTTTAAAATAAGTTTATAAATGTTTAAAAAAATCACATTAAATAATATGTCAACTTATTCTTGAATTTAAACAAAAAAAAAACTACAAAATGTCTTCAAAAATATGTATTTTTAAAAAAGAGCAAAAGTGTAAACTATTATTTTTTAAAAATAAAAGAAAGAAAGCAAAAATTAAACATTAGATTTGTTTGATTAAAAAAATAAAGTGGTGATGAAAAAATGTTTTTTAAAAAATTTTAGTCTAAGAAAATGTCGAGTCGAGATGGCCTCGGGTGGTTGTCAAGAATTTTATATCCGGTGAAATTCGAAGAGAGAGAGAGAAAACCGAGAGTTTGAAAATAAGCAAAAATTGTTTATCTGATGGTAAGTTAAGAGGGCACGAGGCAAAAGGTCTCGCTACTTACTTTATAGTTTTTATGAATGAATATCAAAGGCTTCTTTGGGTCTTGAAAAGGCAAAGTTATCGATAAAAAGCCCCAGGGAGTAATAGTACTCATTTACAATACATAATGCGAAAACTTCAAACCCGACATAATGCCAATTCTTTGAATTAAAAAATGGTTTTAATCTCTTTTTAAAGAAATAAAAAAACACTTTTGTGAAAAAATAGTATTAAAGAAAAAAATACTTAGTAAACATGTCCCGCAAGACTTTCTTATTCTTAAAAAATATTAGCATCACGATTTTCTCAGTCTTGGAAACCTTTTTTAACCGACATTCCCAAATATTTTTGGTTTATAACACCCTGAATATATCAGTATTTACAGTTGGTAATCTAAGTAAACAAAAAACGTCTCTCGGATCACCCTAAAACAAAAGTGTTCTGAAAAATATTAGAAATTGACTCAGTGAAACATAGTTTTTCCATCGATTGTTAATTTCGCCTCAGCTATCGAGTCTCCGTTTCGTTCCTATTATTCCTAGTTAGGATAGTAACTCCACTCTAAAGTAAATTTTAAATTTCAGTCTTATTTTAACGTGCTATTATTTTACCGCGAGTATTATGCTCCACAGACCTGATTTACACCTAAAATTTGTTTAGCTGATTTATTTATTTAATTATAAATTGCGTTTAAAAGATTGCACCTCACACACAATTTGAGAATAATTCAAATAGGAGTACCTTACAGATAAATTTAATTAAAAGCTTAAAAAAAAGCGCATAAAATTATTTTTAAAAATACTCTAAAGGTTCAATGAACTAATCATAAACGCAGGACAAAATTATGTATCACAAATACAGAATTGTTGACTTTGGAACCCTCTCTTTAGAGTCTAGAATGCTTCTAAAATGTAATTGACCACTTAGTGAAATATATACGTATACTTGAAGCGAAATAGAATACAAGACAACTTAGCAACTCTGCAATTTGCTAGTGTAGGAAATCGACGTTGAGCTGAAAGAATGAGTTAACTATCAAGGAAACAATAATAATTGGAGTTTTTGAAGCATCTTAAGAGATTCTTTTCTAACTNAAGGTCATAATAAGAAATAATAGCGACGTCAATAAACACAAGATTTACAAGAAAACAAACAATTTCTATAGGTTACCGTTACGTCTTAAATATTTCAATATTAGTCATTGTAGAGGGAAAAAACTGAGTTTATTGATTAATTAAAATAAAAGAACTCATTGGCCTATTGAACAAACGTCAAAGAAATATTTCTGAAAAAAAAAGAAAAGAGAAGAGAAACAAAAGCTTTCGGACTGATTGCCAACGGAATAAAGAAATAACAAAAAACAACAGTTATACAGAGGTCGTCCCATGTCTATAGACAAAATTTTATTAAATCTAAAATTAAACAAGGGATACGAAAGGTCCCGTACATCAGAGTACATGCGAGAGATGCACGATGAGGGCTTATAGCAGTATTAGGAACCGGTATATAGCAGTCACGCAAATTCACTTATGTCTTAAAAATACATCCAATAGTTAAATGTCAGTTATGATTTTCATTAACTTGGAGAGAGCTCGTCCTCAATATAATCAACAATGATAATTACTTAAAAAGTAATAGCGCAGTAATAGAGCATCGAAGTGAGAGCATGGTGATAGCTTTGGATATATGTACCACAATATTTAATGATAGTAAAATGTATTAGTCTTTAATTAAACTGATTAGAACGAAAACTAGTCTTGATATCTGTGATAGTGGTAATGGAGACACTGTTAGTAGGCAATTAAAATATTAATTAGAATCATCTAAAGCTAAAGTATAAAATTAGATCAATCTAATGCGATAATAAAAAAACCTTATTAACGTTTAACTCTAATTAAAATCGAATGAATCAGCCATCATAAATAATCTCTCTTGACTAAAATATAATTTAGATAGGCAATAAAAATATTTGAACCTTATCAGTTTGATCCAACGTGATGACCAAAAAAACAAGTATGATTAATCCAAATCAAAAATTACAAATATTTTCTTCAATAAAATAAAAGACACTGTATAACATAATTACATTAAGAAGTTTAACTAGATTAGTCGGTCAAAATGGGAGATTAAATCTTATTATCAATATAAAAAGTGATACAAACGTAAGAAATAATTTAAATATTACAATTATTACTTTACAAAAAAGGACAGAACAATAAGCAAAGAAATGTTTTAAAATACATCGAAGTCGAATAAAAAAACTATATTGACCTTAACACCAGGATCCGTATTCCGTATCATTATTATGAGGATGTATTTAGTTGTCTATAAAAAGTTAGTTAAATTTATTTAATACATAGGCACAGTTTTTGAAAGACTTAAAAAAAATTCCATTACCACTCAATAAGTGAATTATCACTTTGGGTGAAGATGGTTAAATTTAGCGAAGGATGAACCTATTTGTTGTCCATAACGTAAAATAAAGATAGACATGTAACTGTCACATCATCTAATGAAAATAATTCAGATGTAGAGTTCCTGTAATGCGCAAGATTTGAAATTAAAGATAACTTTCTACGCCTCAAGGTAATAACGATAAAAGAACCTATTTTAAAAAACTGCGAGTTTGCTCACATCAAGACGTGGTCTATAATGTTTACATCTAACTACCATTGTTTTAATTATACATTTTATCAGCGCACTGACCTCCAGCAACTCTAAAATAAAGTTAGAAAGTGATTAGATAATGAAAAACTTCCATGCCTTTTTCTTTGTTTTTGTTATTTTGATTAATACTCTTGGTTGCTATGATTGAAAATTAGATCTTTTTAAAGTGGACACGTGGCTTGAAGGTTACGGTCAACCAAAACCTTTCTTTTCCCAAACAAAGAATCACGCTGTGCCAAAATAATTAAAAATGTTATATATATACTGGCGCCAGGAAGGAAGAATAATAGACTTGGTTCTTACACTATACATGCAAGAAAAGAAGGGTTAACCTTGGCACTGTACCAGTTATCTGGCCCTTAGTGTCATCTAGTCATCCTTAATCAATTCAAAAAGCTTAAACTAACTTTTAGATGTAGGACAGTCATCTTAGCAAAGGTTCCGCAATCGCTTCAAAGCTGAAGTTTTTTTTTTTTTAAAAAAATCGAGAATGTGGATTGGCTTCTTAGCCAAAAAGGCTTCACCATTTATTTTAGGGATGAGTGCCTTCCTGTATTCTCCCAGTCCATAAGTTGTTTATGTCATGGTACAAAGGTTTGTTAGAGAGAATAGTATCATTATGATATTTTCATTATGGAATCTACAGTTTGGCTCCAGCAATTGAATTCGGACCAGAAAATATATGCATAACAAAGAATGATAACATAGTTCACAAGAGCGTGATTGCTAGATCCCTGCATTTCCAAGCGATCAAACTCAGTACCAGAATACTTAGAGCCATTTAGTATTTTAGATAATAGCAGAGAATATTTATTCCAAATACACAGGAAATTATACCAGTGTAACAGGCCCCTTTCTCTTAAATTCGAATGGGCCAACACGTTATTGTGTGTTTAAAAAATGTGTAGATAATTACTAAGTATTGATTAAATAAAAGTCAATGTGACATAATAATCAATAGTAGGAAATTTTATACAGAGAAAATTACTGTTAAATAATCAGATTTGACAAATACCAAGAGCTATCTGAATATATAGTAAAGCCAAAATTACAAAAACGGGTTAATTTATCATGTCATGTGTATTCAATGCTTGAGAGTTTTAAGAATAAAATTGAATCAAGGTTGATCAGTTTGACTTGTCACGTTCGTCACGTAAAGATACATTAGAATACTGACAAAAAAAAAAAAAAAAAAAAAAAAAAAAAAAANAAAAAAAAAAAAAAAAAAAAAAAAAAAAAAAAAAAAAAAAATCACAAAAGGAGAAGGTCATAATAAGAAATAATAGCGACGTCAATAAACACAAGATTTACAAGAAAACAAACAATTTCTATAGGTTACCGTTACGTCTTAAATATTTCAATATTAGTCATTGTAGAGGGAAAAAAACTGAGTTTATTGATTAATTAAAATAAAAGAACTCATTGGCCTATTGAACAAACGTCAAAGAAATATTTCTGAAAAAAAAAGAAAAGAGAAGAGAAACAAAAGCTTTCGGACTGATTGCCAACGGAATAAAGAAATAACAAAAAACAACAGTTATACAGAGGTCGTCCCATGTCTATAGACAAAATTTTATTAAATCTAAAATTAAACAAGGGATACGAAAGGTCCCGTACATCAGAGTACATGCGAGAGATGCACGATGAGGGCTTATAGCAGTATTAGGAACCGGTATATAGCAGTCACGCAAATTCACTTATGTCTTAAAAATACATCCAATAGTTAAATGTCAGTTATGATTTTCATTAACTTGGAGAGAGCTCGTCCTCAATATAATCAACAATGATAATTACTTAAAAAGTAATAGCGCAGTAATAGAGCATCGAAGTGAGAGCATGGTGATAGCATGGATATATGTACTACAATATTTAATGATAGTAAAATGTATTAGTCTTTAATTAAACTGATTAGAACGAAAACTAGTCTTGATATCTGTGATAGTGGTAATGGAGACACTGTTAGTAGGCAATTAAAATATTAATTAGAATCATCTAAAGCTAAAGTATAAAATTAGATCAATCTAATGCGATAATAAAAAAACCTTATTAACGTTTAACTCTACTAGGGGGGAATAAAAAAAAAACAAAAAAAACATCATGATCAAGAATTATGATCAACATTATGATATTAATAATAAAAATTCCAGCCATGCACCATGACTTAATGAGCGAATTTTCAAAGAAATCTGTTTATTATTGGCTTATGATAATATAGGAAAATTTTGGTTTAGAATTTGCATGGGTGAAAAAAAAAAAATTGGTACACAGGGGTACGGGGTACAAAAGTCTACCCTTCAAGATGCATGTCGTTGGAAAGCTTTTTAAGAGTACAGTAATTGTTGTTATGTACACTTTTATCATATTTTCATATAAAAGGGGGTAAAATGGAAAAAACATGGTTTTATGTTATTTTTGACCATAAATAGTCAAAATTTGACCTCTCAATGGACTCCAAAAATTCTGGCCAACGAACTCATCCTTTCTTTTAATATTATTGGCATTTTAAAATTTGTTTGAAATTTTTAAGTGCATCCTAAGGGGAGATATCCTCTGGAGTGACACATACTAGTCGCGGCAATGAAGCAAAAAAGTTCGGAATCTTTTAGACTAAGACGTATCGGAATGCGGTTTTTTGCATTCGCTTCCAAAAATTATTTGTAAAAAATGCTCCAGGTTTTTTTGGTACAAACCAGAAAATGCATTGCTGCAGCCAAAAATGCATTTTTTGAGAAAGCTTTTGGAAGATTTAAGAATTTTGTAAATATGAGTCAGAACTGGCCCAAATCGAATTCCTGGGGGTGTTCGAAGTCACTGATCACGATTAAGATGTTCAAATTGACCCACAGCCGACCTGGAGCTCAGGAACGCCGATGAACGTCATCTTCCAAAATTCACGCTAGGAAGGAGAGAAACTCGGCACCCGGGTTTTTTTGGGTCGCTGAATCCAACTATGGCATCGGCGAACACCCACCGGATACTGGTGCGCCTGAACCTGGACGCGGACGTCCTTCAAATCTTATAAAATTTAGTAATATTACTAATTTTGAATTAAAAATAATTTATTTACCTATTATTCCTTGTTACCCCCCTCTTATGAGAAAATATGGCAAAAGTGTACATAATAACAATTGCTTCACTCATAAAGAGCTTTCCAACGACATGCATCATGCAGGGTATATACTATTTTGACTTTTGTACCCCGTACCCAGTACCCCTGGTACCTAAACTTTAATTTTGAAATCATATAATCCTTCTCCATGAAAAAATACAAATATGTGCCAACTATAGAACTTTGCTAGTGTATTTCGGTAACGATTTTCTACTGCCGCCACCTACTCGTTCTACGCGTTGGTGGGCGGGCCTGGACTAAGGATAAAAAAAACGCCCCTACACAGATTTTCGGGTTGTTTTTGCCCGCGTCCAGGTTCAGGAGCTCCAGGTGTCCGGGGGTGTTCACCGATGCCATATTTGGATTCAGCGACCCAAAATCCCTAGGCGCTGAGTTTCTCTCTTTACCCGCGTGAATTTCGGGAGAGTCCCGCGGAGATGACGTTCATCGGCGTTCCTGAGCTCCAGGTCGGCTGTGGGTCAGTTTGAACATCATAATCGTGATCAGCGACCTCGAAAACCCGGTCCTGACTCATATTTACAAAGTTCTTAAATCTTCCAAAAACCGTCTCAAAAAATGCATTTTTGGCTGCAGCAATGCATTTTCCTGTTTGTACCAAAAAAAACCTGGGGCATTTTTTACAAATAATTTTTGGAAGCGAATGCAAAAAAAAGCGCATTCCGATCCGTCTTAGTCTAAAAGATTCCGAACTTTTGGCCTTTTTAGTGCTTCATTGCCGCGACTATACATCTAAAACCTAAAACGGATTTCCATGAAAATTTTTTTCAAAAATTCCCATTACAAAAATTTTGAAGTCATTGCAATAGCTTAAATTTCTTCGAAAATTTGCTAAAACTGCTCACAATGGCTCAGAGGGCATTAAACGTACAAATTGATCAAAAATCGAATGGATCAGCCATCATAATTATTATGTTAATAAATTTAAAAAATATAGTCCAAGACCAAAAATAACAGAGATGCTAAGAGGAACTGCAGTTAAAATATAAATTAAAATACAATGGAAGAGGTATTTATTCATTTATTTAATTCTCGAAGAAGAAAAATAAAGTAGAAACAGTCGGATATTAAAATTCTTGAAACATTTTTTCTCTTATAGATTTAATGAGATAATATATAAAAAGTATAATATTCTATAAAAAAAAAATAAAATAAATAAGGAGAAAGTAGATTCTAATCGCCGAAAAGATAAAATTCCACAAAATGCTTCGAAACTAATGCCGCTTTAATATACTGGAACTATAAATATATTTTATCATATTTGTCAACTTGTACAGATATGACTACATATTAATAGCAGTCAAAATATTTGACCAATCTTCCTGGAACTGGACAGGCTTAACACGTTTTCTAGTTTGTCGCGGATATAACTTTAATTTATTGGAAACGTTTTATATGAGAGACTATAAATTATTTAAATAAATTCTGTCGTAAACAGTTCCTTTTTTAGTATTTTTAGTATAATTTTTCATCATTAAAATTAAAATTTAGGATAATTACTAATTTAAAAAAAAATAAATAAAGAAAATAAGAGAGAATGAGATACACATATAAAACAAAACTAACGAGGGTATTTTCTTAACCCTACTTCTACTTCTATATATATATATTTAAGCATTTAAATTTTTTATAATATAAGCTTATATGTATTTATATAAATGTCACAAATCTCTTATAACAGCCAATAATATACCGTGAAACAGAGTTTGGTAATACGAAGTAGTTATTGTAAATGATGGTAATATTATTGTATTGCCATTATTATAATTATTTTTATATGCTCTCAATATAGGTATTTCTATAAAACTAATAGATTCAACTATAAAACAAAAAAAAAATGCTATATACGTATTTCTCTTAATTTGACTAGAAAGCGGTTGCACACAGAATTCAAAAGACTTTTCTGAGGTCAATTTATAGTGTATAAAAGATCATGATCTGGAGTTCATATAAAAATAGTCCAGGAGATAGCGTGCAAAAAAGTGTCTGACTAACATCAAGCAAGAATTTTGTGTATAAGTAAATGTTTTGGTGCCTTTTAAGAATATATGGTAGGCTAAGTTCGTCTGCGGGACATAGCTTGGCAATAGGCATTTGAAAAAAACAAACCGGTGGGGAGCGGCCATGTCCCGGCCCTTTTTGGTGGACAATGTGATTTTCATGATCCTGAGTAACATAGTACGTAGATCAATAATCAAGTTCATATTCCCAAAAGAGTCGGGACATGGCCGCTCCACCGGTCTCTCCCTGTTTTTTTTTTTTTTTTTTTTTTTTTTTTTTTTTTTTTTTTTTTTTTTTTTTTTTTTTTTTTTTTTTTTTTTTTTTTTTTTTTTTT
>KZ651081.1:196766-212431 GCA_001010745.2 Gerris buenoi | reverse complement strand
TAAAAACAAACTAAACGTAATTAAATTAAAAACGTATATATTTAGTATAAGAATTGTTATTTTAATAAATCAAGTAACTAAATATCAGTTTAAGGTGTTTAAATTGCGTGAATTTGTAGGTAAAACTTTTATATTTACAAACTTAATAGCTATTACCCATGGTGCACTAGTCGTAGATAAAATTTAATACGCAACATGGATCGAAGTATTTCTACTATCGGGATTATCTCTCTCGGCAAGCCTCGAGAGCTAATACTACAGTTATCTCCCTCGGCAAGCCTCGAGAGCTAATACTGCAGTTATCTCCCTCATGTTGTAAGGCGTTGCCTCAGGAGAAAACTTAACCTCGAGCCGGAAAACATACTTTTCTCCCTTGTTGCGTAAATAACTATTCTTTTCACATAATGGAGCATTTTAATCTGAATCTTGTGTGAATAGAAACAACAAATATTATTTCTCTTGCATAAATAAATCCACAATTCACACTACCCGCAGCTTTTAGGATATGCTTTAAAAATATAAGTGCAACGAACTTATACTAAATAAAGCTTATATTAATATCCTAAAAATACCAGTTTCTGGCACAAGCGAAAAAAAAAAAAAAATCGCTTTCATAGGTAATTTTTAATTAAATATCTTAACGAAATTTATTTAAATAACTACTAGTAGTAGTAGTCTAGTACTTCCTCCTAGAACTGGTAGGACGAACCACTTTTTCGAACCTTGCAATTAGGCCAACACTTAGGCCCTTTTAACGCCCCGTGCGTGGTGGAGAGTTCCAGCTACTTCACACATCATACATTTATACATTGTACCACCGAAGCAAATATGGTTAGGTCATTAGTAAGCTAGGGCGTCAAAGCGTGGGGGAAGAGTCCCCATAAAGGGTGTTCCTCGCCCTACACCGTCCGCGATTCATTGATGCAATTCTGAGTATCATGGCACGGGATCGAACCCACGACCTAAAGTTGCCTCGACTTATTGATAGCTGAGCGAGCGCCTTAAGACGTTCGCTAACCCTGGCTCCCTTTAAATTTAAATAACTAACTTGATATAAAATATTGTTAGATTCTTGAAATTGTAAGGCCGTATTTCTAACAATTAAAAGAAAACTGAAGGATAATAATATTTAAGGTTAAAAGATAATCTATGTCAGTAATAAAAAATAAAAAAGTTAATAATCTTGGAAGTAACAGGTATTGTATAGGTAGTTGTATAACAAAATATTGGAGTCTTAATAGCAAACAGAAAGAAGACATATAAATAAACATCAGTCAATTTGTAGTCAAGCGAACAAATAAATAAGAAACAGTTTCATAAAATAATATGTTTAAAAGAACAAGAATAGTGAACTTGATTGACCAGTATTATTGGATTACATAACTCGGAGAATGCATAAATAAATTCATCAATACCGAAGTGAATTATATAAAAGAAACTGGTAGTAGCTTTAATTCAAAATACTCTCATAAAGAGTAAATTACAGTGAAGAAAAATATTAAAACTTTAAAATTAATATTCATTGAAATTCCGCATAGAATGTAAAAGAATGCAGAATAATTTTTAATATATTAAAATAAGGATTACATAATTACAAACAAGTAAAAAACATACTAGTTCATGATATTATTAATGCAATATTGTTTATGGTAGATTTTATGTAAATTCTCTTTTTAACTATTAATAGTAAAAAAGTAACATTTGAATAAGAATCAAGGACAATTAATGGGAAATAAAATTTGATCAATATGTGATACCTAGGATAAATAATTTAAATAATGTAATCAGCAGGAAAGAAATAACTTTGGATGACCAAAGACTATGAAGGATTTGGAGTATCATTAAAGAGTATTTTAATCCGTTTCAGCGCTATATCAATGGATACAAATAAATATATTCTACTAATAAGAAAAAACTAAACAAAAAAAACTTAATTTTAGTTACAAATAGGCACATTTTTTAATTTAAGAGCAAGTTAATTACTCAGCAATAATGTTTAAAGGATCACTTTGTGACCACTCCTATTATTTGTTGTTTTTTTTCAAGAATTTTTGAATGTTTGTTAAACTATCAATTGAAGTGATAAAACATTGAACTGTTTTTTGGGGAAACATATAATATACTGTAACATACAATTTAATGAAAACAGTTTTATCCTATTTTGTTGATAAAAAAACTTTTCTGACTGTGAAACGTTGCCTTACTAAAATTCTTCGATATTTTGTTTTAGTCCCATTACTACACATTATTGATATTTTATATTTCTACAGTCATGTCAGTTAAATTTATTATTTATTGATGAGCAAATTGCTAATAATAATATGTGAACGTTTTTGACGTTTTGACCTTTCACCAGGTCACCAGTGATAATTATCAAGGAAGTAACTAATCAATTGCTAATGAGATACATCAACCTAAGAAGAAACTCCCTAGAGAATGATCTTGGCATAACTGAGACAACAAAAGTGTAGTGCGTTCTAATTGCGATGCCTCTAGGCCTCCCTTGCATGAAACCATACTTACATACACATACCACACAGAACTAAAGGCAGCTTTGAACTGGATAAATATGCCACATTGAGCCGACGCGACATAATTCTATCTCGGATTCGTAAAAAGAAAGGCTCTTATCAAGTAAGTTTGTTTTTTTAATAAGGTCAATCCTGTGCCTACACTTCTGAATTCTAGGTGAATTCTACACTCCAGAATATGGTACACATGCCCTCCATTGTTGTAAGTAGCAAGTAAATAGAGAGTAAAGAGTGCACACTTTTTTTTTTTTTTTTTATAAATCTGCCCTTTCTTTAACCAAATTTCATATTTAATATAAAAAAATTATACATACTCCTACAATTAAACTGTGAAAATATATCGATATAAATTATACTAACCCAATCAGAGAAGTTGAGTGATTCGAGATCAGCTGTGGTACTGGTTAGTTGGGAGGTAAGTTCTTGAGTACCGTCTGATACCCTTTCTAAAAACGAGGATAGTTCCAGTGCTTCAGCCACCAAGGCTCGACAAACTGCCCTATAATGACTGTCGGCTTCTTGACTACCACCTACTTGAACTACACATTCCTGAAACAAAACATTTCATTACTGCAATGAAAAGACTAATTATTAACAATTAAGAACTAAATACATTCATGTTCTTTACTATTTATTGGCGTTAACAATGGGGAAAGCAGAAACTCTTTCATTTCCCTTTAAAAACTGAAAAACATTCAAAATAATGTTCGATCATTTTTCTTTTATCTATACTAATATATATATATATAAATTGAATGTGCAGCAATAGTACGGCTTTAGCAATTTCAATTACTAATTTTTTAAAAATATTTTTCCAAGGAAAGTTAATTAAAACTGAAAAAAAAAAATAATAATAATAATTTAAAGATTTCTTTGTTTCTTCTTTCTTATAGTAATAGCTGCAAAAGATTTATCTCAGGATGCATAGTTTATCACCATTCATTAATACAGTGGGATCAAAGTCGAAACCAGGCTAACAAGGAAAAACAGTGAAATAGAGGAGTTTCAATTTCACTTGTCTTCATGAAAGTGGTTGAGCAAATAAATAATGGATCAATACCAAAGTTCTTGATATTTTGCGATTTTTTAACACATGAATATACTGTTAAAACGAGTTTGGAAACATCTAAATCATGTCTTCATGCCTTTAAACTTAATAAAGATAAAAATCATGACTGAATTAAGTTTTCAAATTTTTTATGGGATGGTAAATCCCATAATCGTAAAGCAAAACCAGAAAAATATTTTAAATATATCTGATATATTTTTTAAGGTTAGGATTAACATACGTGTTATATTATTCACCATACAAAAAAGTAAAAATTTCACACAAACCAATATAAAGAAAACATCTCACTACCGAGAACTAACTGAAATACGTTAGTAACTGTATAGGTAACGTAGTAAGAACAAAAAATAAAAATAAATGAGCGCAACAAAGTAATTTTGGACTTCAACCCAAAATGTAATACCTTATTTAATAATTTTGAGTAAGATAAATCGATATATTGCATGCATAATTTAAATTTTTAATAAGATACTTAAAGGCAAGATACAAGGATATACTCGTAAAATATGTTAAGAGTATAATTAGCAGAAGCGGAAGATTCTTTAAGTTACTAAATTATAATAATATTAAAAATCAGATCAGACAGGGAAGAGTTACTTATTTTTGATCGGTCCATTTGATATAGTTTGTGGTCAAAACGATCAATTCCTATATGGCCCGGTTTTCATATCCGCGCAACTGACCCATTATAACTGTCTAAAATAAAAATCGAAAACTCTTAGTAATCTCTTAAAGCTCTTAGCGGAGCAGAATGAAAGGGGGAAAGTTCCCTAATGGTTCCAGTTATGGATTTTTAAAAAAAAATTTAACGATTTTTAGGATATTTATTCTTATTCGGTGATTAGGGGAAAACGAGAAAAGCAGTAACAATAAATGATTTAAAACTGCGGGAGTGACATGAAGACTAAGTCAAAAAGTAGGACAGGGATAATAGTGAATATAAAAGTCATTTACAGAACTACCCCTAAGGGATTTTAAGGTATTGATGGTTCTAGTTTTCTGCTTCATACCCAGTCTATTTGATCATACAAATTTCATAAACCAAGATAATTTCACGCATGGTTAGAAATAATAATATGCTTGCCAGGTTAAACATGTAGATGTTTTCAATATATTTTTATGAAGTGATACGGTTTCATGCAGGCATCTTTTAATATGGTACAATTGGGTAGCCATGTTTGATATTCATCCAGCATCTTGGTAATTACGTCAGTATGTCATAAATAACTGCTAATAATAGTTTTTAATATGAAGAGTTAATAGTTTTATATCTTATTTCATAAATAATAGTTTTAAAGTGAAGAGCCGTCTTTAGGCTTTTGCAAAGTGGCCTCTGGCCTGCGAACCGACTTTTGTGATAATCTGCGATAGATAATTTACCATATATGCTCGAGGAAAATTATTTAACTACTCACGGCAGCCAAATTAAGCATTTTTGTAGTTTTTTCATTTATGTAACATGTCAAAAAAAACACCCAGCAAAATTTTAAGGAAAAGTTACTACATCGGAGGTTATGAACTCTCCCACATTGTTCATTGTTACGTATTTAATTTTGTCCTTTTATATATTTAATTAAGCGTAATTTTCTGCTAAATATTTATATCTTTTTTGAAAATACATTTAAAAATTATAATAAAAAAATAAAATTTTAAGTTTTCAATTTTTTAAGTTTTTGGTACAAATAAAATTTTATTATTTTACAGTGATTATTTAAAAAAAAATCTCTAAAAATTGAGATAAAAAACAGCTGCTGTTAATAAAAAAAGTGGCAACACTGATCGTTTTGCCATTGTTATATTTTAACTTGATGACTCAAACTTTCGTGTTTTTACTACGTTTTTATTAGCTTGCTTTCTTGTTTGTTTGTTTGTCCAGTACAAAACTTGCAATCGATTTTTAACTAACTTCCCGAGTAGTTAGACATTTGAAACTTTTAGAATAGCTCTCGACACGATGACAATGCATTATTTTAATACTTAAATCCATCTTTCAGCAAAATTTAATTCGTTTTCAGCAAATTAAAAAACGTAGTATAAAAAATTATTTCTATCTTGCAATTAGAACTAAAACTTATCAGCAAAATTCCACTTTGCTGCCTAGTAACATAATTAACTATTGTTGTGTTCTTAAATTAAAGGTTTACTAAAATGTTTATCACATAATCTTTAATCTGTTCAAAAGAACCTTATTATTATTTTTAAAGGTAACATGATAGAGTATACTTGTATAACTAGAGAGAGAGAAGAAGCAGGGTTAGAGGGTTCATCATCGCAGTCACCTGAGTCCCTCTCTATGCCCTCGTCGTCTGTTTCCCCGTGACCTCCTCCCCCTCCACCTTCTCCTGTCAAAACACAAAGATATAGTTATAAGTTAAATATTAAATTTTTGGAAGATAATGGGTCAGAAATATAATAGTTTAAAACATGTCCCCAAATTAAATTATGTATGACGACTTAATATTTGAAAATAAAGTAGTATCGATACAAAACAATCGACCAANTTTTTTTTTTTTTTTTATAAATCTGCCCTTTCTTTAACCAAATATTCATATTTAATATAAAAAAATTATACATACTCCTACAATTAAACTGTGAAAATATATCGATATAAATTATACTAACCCAATCAGAGAAGTTGAGTGATTCGAGATCAGCTGTGGTACTGGTTAGTTGGGAGGTAAGTTCTTGAGTACCGTCTGATACCCTTTCTAAAAACGAGGATAGTTCCAGTGCTTCAGCCACCAAGGCTCGACAAACTGCCCTATAATGACTGTCGGCTTCTTGACTACCACCTACTTGAACTACACATTCCTGAAACAAAACATTTCATTACTGCAATGAAAAGACTAATTATTAACAATTAAGAACTAAATACATTCATGTTCTTTACTATTTATTGGCGTTAACAATGGGGAAAGCAGAAACTCTTTCATTTCCCTTTAAAAACTGAAAAACATTCAAAATAATGTTCGATCATTTTTCTTTTATCTATACTAATATATATATATATAAATTGAATGTGCAGCAATAGTACGGCTTTAGCAATTTCAATTACTAATTTTTTAAAAATATTTTTCCAAGGAAAGTTAATTAAAACTGAAAAAAAAAAATAATAATAATAATTTAAAGATTTCTTTGTTTCTTCTTTCTTATAGTAATAGCTGCAAAAGATTTATCTCAGGATGCATAGTTTATCACCATTCATTAATACAGTGGGATCAAAGTCGAAACCAGGCTAACAAGGAAAAACAGTGAAATAGAGGAGTTTCAATTTCACTTGTCTTCATGAAAGTGGTTGAGCAAATAAATAATGGATCAATACCAAAGTTCTTGATATTTTGCGATTTTTTAACACATGAATATACTGTTAAAACGAGTTTGGAAACATCTAAATCATGTCTTCATGCCTTTAAACTTAATAAAGATAAAAATCATGACTGAATTAAGTTTTTAAATTTTTTATGGGATGGTAAATCCCATAATCGTAAAGCAAAACCAGAAAAATATTTTAAATATATCTGATATATTTTTTAAGGTTAGGATTAACATACGTGTTATATTATTCACCATACAAAAAAGTAAAAATTTCACACAAACCAATATAAAGAAAACATCTCACTACCGAGAACTAACTGAAATACGTTAGTAACTGTATAGGTAACGTAGTAAGAACAAAAAATAAAAATAAATGAGCGCAACAAAGTAATTTTGGACTTCAACCCAAAATGTAATACCTTATTTAATAATTTTGAGTAAGATAAATCGATATATTGCATGCATAATTTAAATTTTTAATAAGATACTTAAAGGCAAGATACAAGGATATACTCGTAAAATATGTTAAGAGTATAATTAGCAGAAGCGGAAGATTCTTTAAGTTACTAAATTATAATAATATTAAAAATCAGATCAGACAGGGAAGAGTTACTTATTTTTGATCGGTCCATTTGATATAGTTTGTGGTCAAAACGATCAATTCCTATATGGCCCGGTTTTCATATCCGCGCAACTGACCCATTATAACTGTCTAAAATAAAAATCGAAAACTCTTAGTAATCTCTTAAAGCTCTTAGCGGAGCAGAATGAAAGGGGGAAAGTTCCCTAATGGTTCCAGTTATGGATTTAAAAAAAAAAAATAAACGATTTTTAGGATATTTATTCTTATTCGGTGATTAGGGGAAAACGAGAAAAGCAGTAACAATAAATGATTTAAAACTGCGGGAGTGACATGAAGACTAAGTCAAAAAGTAGGACAGGGATAATAGTGAATATAAAAGTCATTTACAGAACTACCCCTAAGGGATTTTAAGGTATTGATGGTTCTAGTTTTCTGCTTCATACCCAGTCTATTTGATCATACAAATTTCATAAACCAAGATAATTTCACGCATGGTTAGAAATAATAATATGCTTGCCAGGTTAAACATGTAGATGTTTTCAATATATTTTTATGAAGTGATACGGTTTCATGCAGGCATCTTTTAATATGGTACAATTGGGTAGCCATGTTTGATATTCATCCAGCATCTTGGTAATTACGTCAGTATGTCATAAATAACTGCTAATAATAGTTTTTAATATGAAGAGTTAATAGTTTTATATCTTATTTCATAAATAATAGTTTTAAAGTGAAGAGCCGTCTTTAGGCTTTTGCAAAGTGGCCTCTGGCCTGCGAACCGACTTTTGTGATAATCTGCGATAGATAATTTACCATATATGCTCGAGGAAAATTATTTAACTACTCACGGCAGCCAAATTAAGCATTTTTGTAGTTTTTTCATTTATGTAACATGTCAAAAAAAACACCCAGCAAAATTTTAAGGAAAAGTTACTACATCGGAGGTTATGAACTCTCCCACATTGTTCATTGTTACGTATTTAATTTTGTCCTTTTATATATTTAATTAAGCGTAATTTTCTGCTAAATATTTATATCTTTTTTGAAAATACATTTAAAAATTATAATAAAAAAATAAAATTTTAAGTTTTCAATTTTTTAAGTTTTTGGTACAAATAAAATTTTATTATTTTACAGTGATTATTTAAAAAAAAATCTCTAAAAATTGAGATAAAAAACAGCTGCTGTTAATAAAAAAAGTGGCAACACTGATCGTTTTGCCATTGTTATATTTTAACTTGATGACTCAAACTTTCGTGTTTTTACTACGTTTTTATTAGCTTGCTTTCTTGTTTGTTTGTTTGTCCAGTACAAAACTTGCAATCGATTTTTAACTAACTTCCCGAGTAGTTAGACATTTGAAACTTTTAGAATAGCTCTCGACACGATGACAATGCATTATTTTAATACTTAAAATTATCTTTCAGCAAAATTTAATTCGTTTTCAGCAAATTAAAAAACGTAGTATAAAAAGTTATTTCTATCTTGCAATTAGAACTAAAACTTATCAGCAAAATTCCACTTTGCTGCCTAGTAACATAATTAACTATTGTTGTGTTCTTAAATTAAAGGTTTACTAAAATGTTTATCACATAATCTTTAATCTGTTCAAAAGAACCTTATTATTATTTTTAAAGGTAACATGATAGAGTATACTTGTATAACTAGAGAGAGAGAAGAAGCAGGGTTAGAGGGTTCATCATCGCAGTCACCTGAGTCCCTCTCTATGCCCTCGTCGTCTGTTTCCCCGTGACCTCCTCCCCCTCCACCTTCTCCTGTCAAAACACAAAGATATAGTTATAAGTTAAATATTAAATTTTTGGAAGATAATGGGTCAGAAATATAATAGTTTAAAACATGTCCCCAAATTAAATTATGTATGACGACTTAATATTTGAAAATAAAGTAGTATCGATACAAAACAATCGACCAATGAATTTTTATTGTACAATTCAAAAGAATATGATTGCTGATGTAGTTTGTAATCTAAAGAGCATAGAGTTATAAAAAGAACATAAGAAGAAGAGTTATCATCTGTGTTGAGCTCCACGAAAAAAATAGTAAAAAAGACAATAATTCTAGTGAACAGATCGATAAATGACGGTAGAATAAATGCAAATGGTTTCCATTTCACAATAATAGGACAAAGAAAAGGGAAAAATCCTTTTAAATCCTAAAAGGATTCAGCTTTGAACTTGTAACCATTTACATCGTAGACAGATTCAAGCACATAATAAAAGAAAAGTAATTAAACAACGAAAAGGAAGAATGAATAAAAATAAAAGTCATTCAGAAACACAAAGGTTGGCCACAATTCGCACCCTAAAACAGGGTCCATTTCTAACATTAGAATGGCAAAGGAAACCCGCAGCTTAGAAAGGAATAATATCTTTTCAGCATAAATTTAAGGAAATAGTGGACCTTTTTAATAGCTGAAGTTTAGAAGAACGTTTATTTGTATAGCCAATTTTCTCATTTTAATTGAATGATTAAGCAACAACATGCTTTTAGGGAATGTAATTTAATGAATTTTTTGTAATATGAAGGAAGATATTGACATTTTTGTCTAAAACAGTCCAAATTCCACACAGGAAACTTTATAAATCATTATCCCTTTATCCTTATCCACAATAACAACTCCTAACTTCACAGTCTATTTTAGATATCTAATATAAAATCCGCTTTATAAATAATCCTCAATTCTTATTGCAACATACTTACTTTAATTTGGTTACTTACTTAAGTAATAAACTTATTTATATATTTTGGCATGTGGAAGAGGAGAAAATTGGTCCAGAAGGTTAAAATTTATATCGGACCAATAATGGGCTAATTGTTAATTATGATCTACCATTTAAATCGGACGGGAGGGGTATTGGATAATATCTATTCCAAATGTAGAGTTAAAATAATGTCTCGATTTCGCCTCACGATAAGTAATAAGGTCGAGTAGTTCTTAAAAATAAATAAAATATATAAAGATAATACACAAAATATACAAAAATATAAGAGACTACAAACTTAGTAATTTAAAATAAAAACACGAAACACTGATTATACTTTGTCAGAAAAAAAGATTCACGTTTCAAAAAAAAAAAAAAGTTAGAAAAGGGAAAATTATAAGCTAGATAAAAAGCTCGTTGTAGGTAATAGAGTGATGAAGATGTTCTGCCGCAGAGGAAAGGAAGGTATGCTGTGGGAAGGTCAAAGGGAGGAACCACGGGCTAATGGTCACATGCATGTGGCTATTCGGTCCAACTATGGCTGGGCTGACAGGCCCTTGTGAAAATTAGAGATAGGCACGCACCACAGAACATCGGCCTCTTAGACATGACATGTTCCCAAAAAGCCACATACATTGCCTGCAGTTTAAGTTAAGGACTTATAACATTTCTTTATTAGTAGCATCAAACTCTATCACAAAACATATAGCATGGTTTGACGACATTAGAAGAAGGAGAAATAATCGATCGATAGGAAATAGGATCTAAACGGTGAGTATCCCGCTCTAGTTAATTGATTTATTACTTCTTTTTAGTGTTTCTACTATCATCACTAGAGGTCATTTTATTGAGAACCAGGGAAATTAAATTCTAATTCTTTACCTACTAAATAATATTACATCGACTAAAACTTTTACCAAAAGTATTGCCAACATACAAGGTTAAAAGATTACCTTTTGTAAAGACAATGATTGTTTAATTATATTAATCAGTATGCTGGTTAGTTTAGATACTTGCTTAAAATAAGCTAAACCAACTAAAAATAGACTGCCAATTAGTGTGGCACATAGCTTCCTCGCATCCTATCATGTACTTTATTGTTATATATTAACATTAACGTTTTATTACTTTATTGTTATATTTTTATTGTTTAGAAAGTATATTAACAGTTTTTAGTGATCTTTAACACACCATAGGTGTTTCGCTGTTGGTTTTACTAAAAAATTGTATTTGAAAAAGTTTATCTCATTGAATAGATGAAGATTGATTTTTTTCCCCGACCTGAAATTCCAATTTTAAATTTGAAGTTCACGTTAACGCTCGCGTAAATGCTTAAACGGATAACGTTGTCCAACGAACTCGTCCTGCGCATTGGTAAAATGAACATGTCTACCAAATTTCATCAAAATCGGTCGACATTTACTCAAGTTATCGTCGCACGTTTCATGATTCGCGGACACAGACTGACAGACAGACCACAAACAGATAGACAGAAAGACAGGGAACCAAAAATGTTCCCCATGTCTGAAACGGATTTCTGTCCTGGAATTTTTAGAATCCGGAGGCATAAAACTTTTTCGTCCTCAAAAGTTAACACAATACTTCCGTTACCTTCGGTAATATAAGCTCGGAAGCAATATTTTAAATATTTTAGTTGCAGAACGACAGGATTATTGGCGTAAAAAGATCGAATATACTACACTTCTAGATTTAATTTATTTAATTCAGATTTCAAAAATAACATGAAAAACACCAACAATTTTGAACAACAATTTTGAAAACATGTACAACACCTAACAGTACTAGTTCTTAACTGTTCACTTTTGACAATAGTTATTGTGGAACTGCATTAATTTAATTACATTTTGTCATAAGATCAAAGGTATATTTTGCTTTCAAGCTTACCGAAGGTAACAGAAGTTATACGTGATAGGTCTGAAGAACGTACATGTACATTTATTTATGTCTCCAATTTCCAAAACATAAATCCGTTTCAGACATCAGGAGTGATTTTTGGTTCCGGGTCTGTCTGTTACTCAATTTTTGCGAACCAACATATCTTAAAAACTACTCGTCCAATTTTAATGAAATTTAAATGATGTTGGTCCAATATAAATTGTAACCCTCTACAGCTATTTCTTCTCTTTCAAATGCCCACAAACATTTATTTACACCTATAAAACCCATATAGCACTAGATTAATTTAAAATGTCTGCACTCTTTCAATTCGGCTACATTTATGATATTCATATAAAATATGTAGGTGAAAATAAATATGGCAATAATAGGTTGTAAAAGCATAAAATCAATTAAGTATACGAAATAGGACGTGAGCAAGCCACGTGCCAAAGAACTAATCGGAAGACTATTTTGTAGCATAGTCAAGAATAAAAGGTTAAAAATAATAATTTACAATACATTGGCCTACATAGTTATCCTATTATCCTATTTGTTATGGTTCGAACTTTAAAGTAATACCTATATGTATTGTCAGAATTTTAAGTTTTCCTATTACCTTTAGTGATATGTTTGTTTTATAGTAATATCCATGTTAACCATTTTACAAACATTAAGTTTTATATTTTTATTTATAATTCAGCAAAAACCAAGAGCACTACACTATAATAATATATTGGAAAGCTTATGAAAATTCCAATGACAATATTTATAAAAACTTTATCTCTGAAGTAGAGAATATCTATCAATCTTCACATGAATGAATAAATGATAACAGCACTTGGAATAAACAACTCAAGGTTTGACAAGAAAAAATTTCTCAAGGAAATCGTCACATTACGTTAAAGATATTTACCAAAAATAACATTACTTTTTTCATCCCCTTTTTTCTTCTTTAAAAGTTATCTCAATTTGCATTTCCCAGAACCGAATGTATAATAAGATTCAAAAAAGGGGAAGTACTGCAGCGAGTTTCTTTTATTGTTGATCATTAGAAGGTGCAAATCTGGCAAAAGCTTCGTGCTTCACGGATCAAAGTCTTAATTTGAGAAGAAAAACAACACCGCTCCGCATTCGCCTTCAAAGGTGAATATTAAGGGGCATAGAAGATAATTATGTAAAAATAAAAAATCCAAGAGAAATCCTTCTCCTTTTGCAAAAGAATAGAAATAAGATTGTCAAGGAAGAATAACAACCTTTAAAAGCATTCTCAAAAAAGAGCTCAAGGGGAAAAAATACACGATTTAGAATAATTTTGTAGTTAATTTAGGCATGGGTTTGGAAATTTATTTTGGGAAAAAATTAAAAAAAAACTTTCTTCTGTTCGCACAAACTTTTACCTCAATAAAAAATACAAACGTATCACTAAAAGAGGAGTATCTAATTTGCAATTATGAATTAAACAAATACATATAAAGAAAAAAACCGTAAGTAATAAAAGTTTATATTGCTTGTACCAAAAACAGTTTAGGTCAAGTGTTTGGATTGAATAGGATCTGCATCGTCCGTTGATTTTAAGATAATATCTAATGAAGTAATAATAAAAAAAAAAAAAAAAAAAAAAATGGATGGATAATTGCAAACAAGTAAACTCCAATACACATTATTCCACACTAAGATGAACTAAGAATGAAAGTTTACACCCGGCAAGTGTTATTGCCGTCAATTATATTACAGAGTTGTACTACCAACTTAGGTTAGCAAGCAGAAATTAAAAAGAAAATTATAATTTTAATTTTTTTCCTATTAGGAGCAAAATTTAGAAAGTTTTAATTATTAACAAGTATATCTATTATATCCACTCATATATATATTTCGTCTTTGAAGCCAAGAACCTCTTACATACAAACAACACCTAAAATCCTTCGAGAAATTAAGGTAAATAAAATGTATAAAATTTTAATAACACAATAGTTCTTGTTTACAGGGTTCTGGGATACGAGATCAACAAAATATCGAATAAACATATTTATCGTATCGCTTCTAAAGCACCCCCAGTTAATCCCAGTTAGGCTATTGTATCTAAGCAGACTATATTAGATTTAGATTCACTCAAAGTTAGATGAAGATGAGGTGGTATTCATCAAACATTGTGAGGTAGAAGGATAAGCAGATCGATAAAGGTATTTTAGTCTTTTGAATCAGATAGGCATTCAAATTTACAAGTCTGGTCAGCACTTCAAGGACTGATCTACCATCTACCGCGGAATATAAGTTAGATGTTTTTACTAAAGGTTTTTTTTTCTCTTGGAGAGAGCAAAATAATCGGTTAATTGTAAAATGAATAAATAAATAAATAAATAAATAAACTAAAATACTACTA
Source organism: Gerris buenoi (assembly GCA_001010745.2). Classification (NCBI taxonomy): domain Eukaryota; kingdom Metazoa; phylum Arthropoda; class Insecta; order Hemiptera; family Gerridae; genus Gerris; species Gerris buenoi. The sequence continues at coordinate 197,931 of KZ651081.1, read as the reverse complement.
ATGTACTAATATGCATATTATTTTTTTGTTATACACAACGATTTTATTTATTGTATACATCAATAAATTGAATATTTTTACTTACTACTTATGATATTTGAAAATGTTTACTTATTCAATCCATTACAGTTTTAGAGGATGTGAACAAATTCTAGGTCAATATTTAATTCTTTTATATAAAGCAACTAAACACTAAACAACATATTTTCAATAAATTGATCCCTCAAGAGTACAATAAGCTTCAGAAACAACACAACCAAGAGGTGGGTAGCTCTGGTAAATATTATTTAGGCCCTCTACTTCTCTGGGGACTCGTCCACAACTATAACCAACACCTCAAGGGCCCTCACCTCACTATTTAGGGCCACAAAATAATATTTCTTTGACCAATATTCCTTAAATTCTCTTGGCGATTCAATTTTTCGCAATGGACGTATGAATTATCGGGTTATAGGGACCCAATACGCAATAGAAATTCATAGGACTATCAAATCATGCGTGAAATAATAATATAAATACCTATATATTTTTTAAATTTAATTAATTACGTTTAATACATATTTACAAATTTTAAAAAGTGATATATTAATAAATACATTTTAAACTTTAATATATAGTCGAACTCCATAATTATATTACGTATATTTCATTAGAAATTATACGCATTACGTTTATTGTTGCATAATATTTATTATTCATCATACTAAGGAAAAACTAACAATTATTATAAAAGATTAAAGTATTCTATTAAATTGATCTGAGATAAATTGCAGAAAGATGCAGCAATTTTAGTTGCAGAGAAAATCTAATAATATAATAATGTCTGGTTTTATTAGCGATAATTTAAAAAGTCGAAACACTTCACGCTTTGAAATGTTTCAACTGGAAATATTTAAGTTAAGATAATCAAAACTCCCCAGCAAAGTAAAATTAAATTTCTCTTCCCTACACCATAATCCACAACGGCAAAAAGGTCCAAATTAGTGGCCCGCGAAATTGAAAATGATTTTAACTCAGTTTCCTTACGTTAAATAAGAGAAAATCTGATTAAGACTGCGTAAAACATAGAAAAGGGCAGAATAGAAAGTAAACGCTTTTTAACAACTCTACAATTAACTAAAATTGAAATTGCTTTAGCTTTGTATATATATTTATATATATATAT
>KZ651081.1:163816-186726 GCA_001010745.2 Gerris buenoi | reverse complement strand
AGAATCACTCATTTATTTCCAAATTATCATCATTATCATTTTTCATTATCAGCTACCAAGCATCTTTTAAGTTCTGTTACATTTGAAAATTTCGATTTTTTAAAATTTACCCTCGAAATTCCTGAGCTTTCTACTCTTAATTGAGGGATGTTAGAAGTGTTGCGATTTCAGGAAAAAATTCTGCACTTCGCATAAGCTTTCAAATGGTATAAATAAAGTTAAAAGATCAACGGACTAGTTTTTCGGTCTGGATCATAACCAATTCTTGTACGAATGTGATTTGTTTGTATCCCGGCGCTGGAGTCTATTTTTCTCTGTCTGTCTCCCAGTGTTAATAATGATTATAATTTGACTTAATTTATAATAGTGCTATGTGTACCCTGTAGTAATTTTTCTTAATGATAATGTGGATCCTTAAGGGTAAGAAGAAAACGCAGACTAATTCATGTAGTGTGGCAACGTTTCGGCTAACAAGCCATTTTCGAGCCTAAACATATAAAGTTTATTGTAAGCTATGACATACAGAATAACTCATGAAACTCAATACTGTTAAAAAGGAAACGCTGGTAATTACCTCTATTCAATATAAAATTCTACATTCAGTTAAAACTGTGAGTTAGAAGGTAGTGATAAGACAAGGAGATTCAATGGGAGAACTAGAAGTTCACCTCGTCACATTCCTATAATCAGTAATAAATCCTACTAATAATAATGATCGTCAAGATAGTTAATCAACTGATAGTAGGTAATTTCTCAAAAAGGACATAACAGTATCTATAACAAGTCAAATTACCATAAAATCACGACCGGTCTAAGTGTGAGGTGTACTAATCTTCACTTTAGAAATACATACAATAACGTCTAACATCTAGCACAGACATTCATTAACAAACTAACGATATTCAAAATATTAAAAACTAACATAAAACAACAGGACATTTAACAATATGTAAATTAAAGCTTTAAAATGTTACACGAAAGAATAAAAAAAGGCAAGTGGCCGATTCAATTAATTGAATCGGATTTAAATTAATTTGATTTAAATTACTATCTCATTTAGTTTTTGAGGTATTAGGCTTTTTTTTAAATTTTCGTAAAGCATTTTAAAAAAGAAATTAATTGATATCTCGAGAACTATTGAGATATGGGTAAATGCTTACTGGTTATTTTTAGCTGAATTTGACCCATAGAATCCGCCAGTTTCTTTATGACATGACAGCGGGTCACCCTGTATGTACAGAGTGTACCTATTAAAAAGTTCGTATTAGCTTACATATTCAGATAAATCATAATAAATGATATGATCGAGTAATGAATTTTAGCTCCAAATTCAAATTTATTGACGTGACTACCAAAAAAACGTGAAAACAAATAATTTTTCGAAAACGGCTCCGACGATTTTGATTTACGGCTTTTAAATGTAGTGCATTTAAATAAGAATGTTTAATTAAATTAAAAAATAAATCTGATTTTGTTGAAAATCGAAAATGTATATTTGACGTAGCAATTAAAAGATATTATAGGATTTAAGTACTTTATCAATATACATTTGAGTGTAATATATGTTTGATTTTTTACAATTGGCTACTCTTAAAAAAAAGGAACCTATAAAAGTGAGCAGCACTGGGTCACCTGTTTACAACGCACGTATGAAGTTATTATGTTTAGGAAAATTAAATATTAGGCTGGTAGGGAGTCTATAGAGAAAAAATCGGCAAGTAGACTATGTCTACTATCTATATACTCTACTATACTTTAATTAAATGTTTTAATAAACAAAACACAATATTGAGTTTATTAAACATATCATTTTATCGTCCTCACTTCATCTGTTCCCGAAGACCAAGAGAGAGGGGCAGGGGTGAATTTTCTAAAGTTAAGGGGGACGCCATATTTTCGCATTTTCTAAAGTTAAGGGGGACGCCATATTTTCGCATTTTCTAAAGTTACGGGGGGCGCCGTATTTTCGCATTTTCTAAAGATACGGGGGCGCAGTCTTTTCGCATTTTCTTACAGTTCAGCCACTGTTCAGTTTTTTTTTCTTTTCTCTCTCTCTCTCGGCGTGGCGCCCTTTCTAAGCCGGCGCCTGGAGCAGATTGCTCCAACTGCTCCACGGTAGTTACGCCACTTACCATAGGACCATCCTAATTGACCATAGTCCTATGGACTCTGTAAAAGTTAGGGGAGGTAGCGTAGCCGTGGTGGTAAAACCACCTCTGCTCGGCTATCACTGAATCATGAGTGGAACGAGATGGGGTTCGATTCCTCGGCGTGACACTCTGATTTATATGGCTCACTATTGATCACATCATACTCGCTTCGGCGGTACAATGTACATATGTATGATGTGTGAAGTGGCTGCAACTCTCCACCGCGGGGTGTAAAAAGGGCCCGAGTGAAGGCCTAATTGCAAGGTTCGAACAAGTGGTTCGTCCTACCCGTCTCAAAGAAATGTTGCCATAGGGACCTCTCTTCCTCCAGAGCCTATCCTAACAAGATGGGGAACTAGGATAAGAGAGGCCCTTTATTACGCCGAACATGGAGAAGAATTGAAATTTCTAATTGAAGAATTCGACGAAGAGGATAACAGGGCAAATAAAAAAAGCGGGGCAGGCACTGGAATTTTTATACGAGATCATTTTTTTTTTTAAGTTGCCACAGATGATTGAAGAAACAGAACATTGCAACAGATGACTGTGGAGGTGCAAGGCACTTCATTGACTTCAGTTCATAAAGTTTTCTTGGAGCTCCAAAAGCTAAAAAGAACTGGATGCTGCTTTAAATAGAAATCCAGATTAGAATCAAATAGTTAATATATTTAAAATAATGCAAGGCGGAGACACAGTATCAAGTATTAAAGACTGCTCTGCGCTCTATATTGAAGTATAGAGCCAATTGATTCAACCAACGTTGAAAGGTTGTTTTCGAAATTAAAAAATATACTAGTAGTACAGTAAAATTAGCTCAAAAATTGTCCAAACCCAAACATCCAAAAAAAATGTTCAACCCCACGCCAAATTGTTCTATGCCCTCTTCGTAGTAAGTGATAAAAAGTTGCAGACTTGCAGCGTCGGGTTTGGCCGGGAGGGGGGAGGAAAGGGGGGTAAAAAGGTATGTTTAATCGTTTTTCGCTAATATTTCGAAAACTATGAGGTTTGGCGCTAACTTTGTTATATACAAAATTAATCTAATTAAAATTTGGAACAGAAATAGATTTATGCATTTTTGTGCTAAAGTTAAGGATTACGGAGTTATGAAGGGTAAACATATCACATTTTTCTATTTTGCTTGGAACTTACTTTTGCTTTAAATGAAAATACGTGGTCTTAATTACACTTTTCCACCTTTTAACATGATTCCACACATTTTTCTTCCATCAAATGCCCGAAAATTGATTTTGGAAGAGGTTTAGGCAAATTTTTTAAAATATAAAAGTTAGATTTTTTTGGTTTTTTTACGATTGCAGGAGAACTATTTCGTCTACAGGTTTCATTTTGTGCTTGTCTGAAAGCCAAATAAATTTACTTAAACTTCGTTTCTTATGGCTTTTCTCGTAGGTGAGCGGTTTTATGCCGATATTGGGCCCGAAACAAGAGCAATATTTAAAATTTCAATTTTTTTTGGAAAAACTGCCAATTTTAGAACAGTAATTTCGAAGCTGCAAATTTAGGCTCACCACCCTAACTGTAATAAAAAAATCTTTCCAAAACGTTTCCAGGAAAATGGAAAATATTGCTATTTTTACAGCTTCATAACTCCGTAATCGTTAACTTTAACACAAAAATGCATAAGTCCATTTCTGTTCAAAATTTTAAGTAGATTAATTTTGTATATAACAAAGTTAGCGCTAAACCTCATAGTTTTCGAGATATTTGCGAAAAACGATTAAAAATACCTTTTTACCCCCCTTTCCTCCCCCCTCCCGGCCAAACCCGACGCTGCAAGTCGTGCAACTTTTTATCACTTACTACGAAGAGGGCATAGAACAATTTGGCGTTGGGTAGAAATTTTTTTTTTGGATGATTGGGTTTTAGCCTAATTTTACTGTACTATAGCCAAAAATTGCTTAAAATTGACCAAAGAAGTTTTTGAAGAGATTTTTTTTTTTCCAAATTATAAATCATATCCTCTTACTGAAAAAAAGGATGTGATATCAATTTTATTAAGAAAAAGCATTTTTTCTGTACAAGCTATAAAATAACAATAAAGAATAGAATTTTCCAAGAAGGGATAAAATATTTAATAAAACGGTGTAGGTAGACACGAAGAGGTAAATGAAAGTATGTATAAAATAACAGATGGCATCTATTATATACAAAGAAGATACTAATATAAAAATAAATATTTGAATACCTACATCAAAGATAATTTAAATCTAAACTAAAACTGACAATGTGGATCAGACCAATAATAAAATATTTTAAAACAAAAGAATAAAATGTAAATCAGAAACAAAAGTGTATTCGATAGGGATAACTTAATATTAATTCTATTCGAAACAGATATAAAAATAAATAATAAACGATAAAACAAAATCGAAAAGTTAAATTATAATACAAAATAAAACTAAAGATAGACTTAAAATTAAATTATAAATTCTATAGAGTGGAGTTTTATACATTTTTTTATTAATTTAATAGACAAACGAAATTAAATCTAAATGTGATAGTTCAAAATGATAATAAAACAAAATAAATTTTACAGATGCTATTTCAAATGAGAAATAACAAACTTTCTATTTCGACCAAAAGTTGATAAAATATTAATAAAGATAACAGATGAAAAAGAAAAGGTACAATCGAATCAGAGAGAGAGTTCATAATCTTAGGGCCTTATAAGTAAAACAGTTAAAGTGGATGAAGCTATATTTATTTAATGATATAACTAAAGAAATGTTATTTAAAGTTTACACTAACTTTCATTCCGTTATTATTATTTCTTTTTAAATAGAAGATTATTTTAAATATAAAAGTAAGGTCAAGAATGGAATAAAAGAAGAGGTCAATTATGTTAACAAAGATGTTCAAAGTTAGCGACAGATGTTTAAAAAGGTCTGTCACTGATGTCTTAGGCACTTTCACACCCTTAGGATAGACCAAGGAAATCTTTACTCATCACATCACGTGCTTTACAGTTTTACAACTTCATTCCTGTTATCACTTTCTATTTCACTTTTTGAATCTCATTAAATGAAATGATTAAATTGTGCTTATTGTCAATCAATTGTCAGCGAACAATGTGCTTTTAACAACATTGTATTAAGGAAAAAAAGAAATCGCAATTATGTTTTATTTTAAATTTTGATTTGTAATAAAAGTGAAATCAGAAACGTTTTTATTTAATTTTTATCTGTTATTATTTCATCTTAGAAGTCAAAGGTTAAAATAAAGTTGCCAAGTATTGTGCTTTAGTACCAACACAGAGTGTCCATAGATGATCGGCCCTACCGTTTCAATATAGTGGTCATTAAAAAGTTTTGTTTTAGCTATACATTTTGAACCATTTATTCCTACGTTTTTATTAGCTTGCTTTCTTTTTTGTTTGTTTGTCCAGTAAAAATCTTGCAATCGATTTTTAACTGCCTTCCCGAGCAGCTAGACACTGAAACTTTTGACAACGCTGACACATTTGACATTTTTAGAATAGCTCAGAACACGATAACAATACATTATTTTAATAATTTTAGCCATCTTTCAGCAGAATTTAATTAGTTTTCAGCAAATTTTGCTGTAGGAAAAGTTAGTTCCGAAAAAATCCACAAGTTATTTTATTTGTTTTGACATATCTCAAAATATTTATAATCTTCATTTTGACGGATTTCAAAATTATGATTTTTTATTAAGAGGTAAGCATTAAATGACTATGAAAAAGGAAAAGAAAACAAAGAATAGTTATTTATGCACCTAGGGAATAATGTAAGACAATATTTCCCGCGTGACAGAGTTGATTCCTGAGGCAAAGCCGAAGGAATCAAGGCAACTAAATCCCGAGGCGAAGCCGAGGGTTTTAGATATTTTAATTCCCGAGGCGAAGCCGAGGGATTAATATTAATTAGCTCCCGAGGCGTAGCCGAGGGAGATAATTATAACAAGGGAATAATAATGCATTATTCTCAAAGTACATACAAAATTTTATCTCCAGAAAAAGCTCTATATAAGATTTATTCAACAAAGAAATTGCATTTCTTCACTAAAAGAATTTAATACAGATATAAAACAATTAAATTATTTAAAGTAATTAATAATCACTTTTAAAGTAATAAAAAAGATAACGTTCAACAAAAGCTAAACAAAAGTAAACAAAGCATCGTAGAATGACTCGCAATGATTGCTCCATTTTTTCTTGATAATCGGTTTTTAACATGATCACTGTTTTATTACTTTTATCCGTTTTAATAATGATTACTTGAGGGTTATTTCTAATAAATGTCTGCATTACTTTTAAATCTTTCATTATTTGAGAATTTAATAAACTATTATTATATTTATTATTACAATTATTTTGAAAATTTGTAATAGAGTTGATTATGCTATTCCTAAGAAAATTTTTATGATTATCAGACGAATCTAAGTTGCCTAAAAAGAATTCAATATCTACAATGATATTTAAAATAGATTTATCAATGTTATTAGGGGCTAAATTAAAATTATGACCTAAACTTAAACGTTTCAAAAAATAAATGATGTCTCTTATTTAAGATAATTATTTCCTTACACCTTGGAATCCATCAACTCTTCCTACTAGAATTTAACTATTTTTTTTTAACTAACATTATATTATAGTTTTACTATAACATTGACGATTATATTATCAAAATTACAAATGATTCAACAGAAAATTTAAAAACGTAGTATATAAAAAGTTCTTTTTGTCGTGTGATTATAATACTGATATGAAACAAACACACAAATGCATTTGTATTTTCCAAACGCAATATACTACTCTACTCCGAAGTCTAGATCAAACCGTTTCAACATGATACTTTTAAGATTTTTTTTGGGGGGGGGGGGGATTTTTTATTTCACATTATGGTTATGAAATCGACTGAGCAAAATTTATTAGCAAATAGCTGGATTATTATTCTCAATTCTAAGTTGATATCCCACGTTAATGGTGGTGCCCATGGAGATTTACAATGATGCATGGAAACTAAAAAATATAGATCCATACTATACATAAATTCAAGGGACATTACTCCTGCCTGAAATAAATAGTAAGGATATGGAAGTAATTTACGTAGTAAGCTATTCCCGAGTTTCAAATTTTAAAGAAATTTAAGAGGTAGGATAAAAATAGAGGTTCTTGCTTCGAAACATTAATACAAACAAAGAGCTTACATTAAAATTCATGCCAGAGGTATCCTTTAATGGATGTTCATATAACTACAGTTAGTAAGGCTTAATCCTTTTAAAGAATACAAATAGACATTTACAATAAACAATAAGAGTCAGTAAAGGAAAGAAATTACAATTATCATTAAGTAAATTTTAAGACACAGGTCTAGAGGTCAATTCTAATTATAATATGCGTAAAGTATTTATGTAAATTATGAGAACATTGCATCCGTGAGAGAACTAACAAGTACTTGGACTAAGTTCGGAAGTACCAGGAACCGTCATTCCTATGTTTATTATCCTCACATTGCTATACTTAAATGCAAATTTTATTCTAAAGCTTCACCGATAATAGTATATGAAATAATAGGCATAATAAAAAAGAAAAATAAAAAAAACGACTTACAAGCAAAATAAAGAACAGTAGGTAAAAGCACAAGCATTTTTTCTTTAAAATTATTAATCTCCTATGTAATTTACTGTGTAACAAGTGAATCATTAAAATTTATTATTTGTGGTTAGCTTTCTTTTCTTTTACCTATTGTTCTATTGCTATTTTTTTCCTATACGTACGAGTATACTCGTATACTCTTTTTATTTAAATTTTTTGTGTTCTTTTATATCTTTTGACAGTAATTATACTCTTTATTATATTGCTTGTCGATCAATTTATTTATTTCCATAGACCAAATATGATAAAGATAGTCAATGTCAAGTTTATGTTTCGGTCACATTACTATAACGTTGATCTTCGACTACATTTTTTAAAGTTTGTACGTAAAAAAAGGAAGAATTGTTGCCAGTAGGTATAAAGAACAGGCAATATAGGCTGTCATAAAATAGAGAAGATTAAGTAACAGTGCCATAAAATTTGTATCGTATCTGTAAATGGTATTTATTATGGCTTAAATGTTTATTATTAAATGATTAATAAAGGAAAAAACCTATTTATTACTCCATTTAAAGCTTAAATTATTAAAGCTTAATTTATTATATAGCTACATTAAAAAACCTCTTTTATAAGGGATTTTATAACTACATGTATATTACGTTGTCCAGAGTTTTGATTATATACTTTTTTGTTGGTGAATGTATGTTAAACCTTGGAAGGGTATTCAGATTTAGATTTTCAAATTACAAAATGATCAAATGGATTATGTGCAAACAAAATTGAATCATATGATAAAAAAAAACCTCTTATAGTAAAAGATAAATAATACATATTTATAAATAGTTTTTATATACTTAACTAACCATAGATTTGGCCATGGATATTGTTTTAATCTGATTAAAAGTAGGTTCTTTATCTAAATTTATATCTTCTAAACTTTACGTTAATTCTTGTAATTTCTATTTTAGTTGGACGCAAAAAACTTAGCTAAAAACTTTATCTTGCAAAAAATCAACGTTTCATTCTTTTAGTTTTTTGTCTTATTTTAGATTTGGTTTCTTTTAAAGTTTACAGGTTAAACTAAGTAGGTATATATGGTAAAACTATGAAAATAAAAAATAAAAGTTGGTACCAATTTTGATAATATTTTCAAGAATTTTCTCTAAAAATAGTTTATAATATGAAGAACGAAACTATTATAAATTAATGATACATGTAATACCGAAAAATGCTAATAAATATAAAAGCAATACAATAAATAGGCTGCTATTAGTGGGCTACATAGCTTCCTTACATCCTATCACGTACTTTATTGACGTTATGCTTTTACAACTCTTTATTGTTTAATTTATTGACTTATTCTTGTTCTTAACAAATACTTAACTTAGTATTGTTTTTAAATCTGTCGAAACTGTACAGTTTTGTTTTTTACACGAAAAAAAAGAATTAAGTGAACAATATTTAATTTGCGCAGGTGGTTGAACTTAATCTGGTGCTATCTGCGGGCTACTTTCGAGACGCTATCGAAATTTCTAAAAAATCAGATGAGTACTTTTGAAAATATAGGAGCAAATAAATGCATGTTTCTGCANAGTTGGAGTCATAAAAAAATGTTCGTCTTCAGAACGGTCATAGCTTCCATAACCTTTATTTAATGGGAAGCAAAATATATAAAAACAATATTTGTTTTTTTCAGATGTGAAGAAATTAAAACAAACTTTAAAAGTCCGTCATATAAAAATTATGGTAGCAAATACTCGAGGGATAATGATTTCGTCGATTTGACATTTAGGTCCTCAGATAATTTCTATTAAAGTTTGCTTTGACAAAAAAGGCGTAGAGAATCAATGTCATGATTTGGGTGGAGGTTAGGAAACCATTTGATTTAGTAGACTGGCGGGGCGGAAGCAGAGGGTTAGACAGACACTTCCTTTGTTTCCGGAACTGCAGTGCAGAACAAGCTAATAGAACAAGCCAGAGAATAAGGCTCTGACCCCGGTGTTCAATGCACAGGTAGCCCGCATTGCTTTAACCAGCCCGATGTCAAACCAACCGAGAACAAACTAACTACTACTAACTGAAACACACACTATACACGCTTCCGAAACCTCGTATAACTATTTATTTAACACCATAAAAACAGAGTCGCCTTCCTATCAACAAGACCTCTATATACTATACATGAACCTTGTCAATTAAATAGCAACCAACAGCGTGGTAATGTGTTAACCACGATCTAATAAAAATTAGTTTAGTATAATAATAAGTAAAACAGGTATGGTATGTACAAATCATTTCGGTGAAATACAAATTGTAAGCAAATATAAATTACGCAGAGTCTTCAAGTAAATTGTATTAATTTAATATCTAGAGAAAAAATTACACTTAAAGCTTTGAAATAACGGAGCGTTACATTTTAAAATGGTCTTCATAATTCTTAAGCAATTTTGTTACAATAAGAGAGAATTTTTTAAAACTTATTCGTTCAGTAGCATTCGCGCTTACAGAAAGTCAGCTTCACAACAGCAACCACGCATTAAGTAGGGTAAATTAGTTTACAGCGTTTTCTTTAAAAATTGTTAATGATTTTTGAGCGGTAAAAGTTTTAATTGGAATTTTAATTAAATTGCTAAGAAAAAAGCGCGTTAGAAGAAGTAAAGGCATTCACTTGATAAAATGATAAAACTTTTAGATCAGCTTGTAGCCACCACGCGGCTTCAGTTTTGATTTAAAAACGTAATTTATAATTAAAAAATCTAATCAACTAAAACATAACGTATTTACAAACAAAAACTTGAGAGAACCATTATAACTTCTGATGTCATATCATCATAAACTAAAACCATTTTTTTTTTTTTTTTTTTTTTTTAAATGAGATAGAGATTAGAGATATATTCTGAAAGCTTATACTGTATATTTTAATAGGGTTAGAGTGTTATAATTGTTAGTACCATGTGAAACCCACAGAATGCAGTAGTTTCAATGAGTACTGAAGAATTTCTAGTTGAATTCGCTCTCAAGTTTCAGAACAAATCTAAACCAAGTCACAGTAGCTTCCATTTTAAATATCATAAATTGGATTTTTTTTAAGGTATCAACCTAAAATCTGTAAAATATATTTATTAATGAACTAAACAATAGATTAATCGAATTAATTAAACTTCATACTGCAATAGCAATTAGCACGGAGTAAAATCACAAAAGTGTCAGTAACTCAAAATCAAGTTTGATAGACTTGGTCCACTTTAATACTAAACCCCCTAATTATGACCTACCATACAGATTTCATTAAAATAGGACGAGTAAGTTTTAAGATACGTTAAGGATCACAAAAATGTTAAACAAAAGACCGACAAACAGACACAAGCCCAAAAATGTACTGAAACCGACTTCTATTTAGGAGTTTTTGAAGTTGGAGTCATAAAAAAATTTTCGTCTTCAGAACGATCATAGCTTCCATAACCTTTATTTAATGGGAAGCAAAATATATAAAAACAATATTTGTTTTTTTAGATGTGAAGAAATTAAAACAAACTTTAAAAGTCCGTCATATAAAAAATATGGTAGCAAATACTCGTGGGATAATGATTTCGTCGATTTGACATTTAGGTCCTCAGATAATTTCTATTAAAGTTTGCTTTGACAAAAAAGGCGCAGAGAATCAATGTCATGATTTGGGTGGAGGTTAGGAAACCATTTGATTTAGTAGACTGGCGGGGCGGAAGCAGAGGGTTAGACAGACACTTCCTTTGTTTCCGGAACTGCAGTGCAGAACAAGCTAATAGAACAAGCCAGAGAATAAGGCTCTGACCCCGGTGTTCAATGCACAGGTAGCCCGCATTGCTTTAACCAGCCCGATGTCAAACCAACCGAGAACAAACTAACTACTACTAACTGAAACACACACTATACACGCTTCTGAAACCTCGTATAACTATTTATTTAGCACCATAAAAACAGAGTCGCCTTCCTATCAACAAGACCTCTATATACTATACATGAACCTTGTCAATTAAATAGCAACCAACAGCGTGGTAATGTGTTAACCACGATCTAATAAAAATTAGTTTAGTATAATAATAAGTAAAACAGGTATGGTATGTACAAATCATTTCGGTGAAATACAAATTGTAAGCAAATATAAATTACGCAGAGTCTTCAAGTAAATTGTATTAATTTAATATCTAGAGAAAAAAATTACACTTAAAGCTTTGAAATAACGGAGCGTTACATTTTAAAATGGTCTTCATAATTCTTAAGCAATTTTGTTACAATAAGAGAGAATTTTTTAAAACTTATTCGTTCAGTAGCATTCGCGCTTACAGAAAGTCAGCTTCACAACAGCAACCACGCATCAAGCAGGGTAAATTAGTTTACAGAGTTTTCTTTAAAAATTGTTAATGATTTTTGAGCGGTAAAATTTTTAATTGGATTTCTAATTAAATTGCTTAGAAAAAAGCACGTTAGAAGAAGTAAAGGCATTCACTTGATAAAATGATAAAACTTTTAGATCAGCTTGTAGCCACCACGCGGCTTCAGTTTTGATTTAAAAACGTAATTTATAATTAAAAAATCTAATCAACTAAAACATAACGTATTTACAAACAAAAACTTGAGAGAACCATTATAACTTCTGATGTCATATCATCATAAATGTTTAGTCATATCATAAAAATGTATTACCAGCTAATTAAAACAAGTTCTTAATAATATTTTTTTTAAGTTATGAACTATAATACTACTTATTTCTTTTAATATAGAATAATGATAATAAACAATTAAAATACACAAACATTAAGTAAAACGGTTGATTTTATGTGCAGTTACATTTCTTCATTTTTATATTGTAGCTCAGATAAAAGAAGCACGGAAAGATTTCATTAATAAAATATACGGATTAATTTATCAAATTAAATTTTTAATTTATTATGGGCACAACTTATTAAGAGCTATTGTTCAAGAAAAAAAAATACGAGAAAATATATGACCCAATTTACTGTTATCAAGAAAAAACAAATAAAATAGCGGGAAAAACATAAACAGATGATAAAAATATTCCCAGAAAGTAATTCGTTATTGAACAACTAATGTTAACTATTAATATGATCTGAACTAGAACCAAATACAAATAAGTACCAGATTATACTCACGCTCTCCGTCTATCTGATAGCACAATGGTGTTCCAAATTAAACTTAATAGTTTTATCACAAAATTAACGATAACATCATAAAATTACTAGTTCATAATAATAGTTAAATAATTTCAGTTCCTAATGTTAGAATGATCTTCTCGCATCACGTATCCGTTCAATCGGTGAAAGATTGGTTGTAAGAAGTTTTCTTCCTCAATTAATTAAATATCAAGACATCTCTATTAGTACAAGAGGAAATAATCTGAATTTCATTCCAATGTAATTTACACGGAATGCAAGAGACGTACAATGATTTCTCATAAAAACTATTCCAATTATTGTACAATGAAAGAGAATACAATTTACATGTTCTTCACTAACCAGAGAACGGAACGAATCAATAATTAATAAACGTTTCTTCAGCATTGTTTATTTTCTTATGGTTTAAGGCGAAGAAAAATTATAGGATTTATAAAGAGTTTTAATTTTTAACTAAGAACATACTCACGAAGCTATTTTCTAGCGTCATTTAGTGACGCACCGGCAACGATGACAGCGTGCCAAATTACTACCAAGGTATAAAACATCAGTATAATGTGTAATCACATAAGAGCTACATGGGTAATGGGAAGGAGAGAACTCAGAAGTAAAGGAAAAATTTTAGGACCCCACTTAAACAAGTCATCCTATCAAATTATTGATATCTACACCGCGGACAAGTTAGTTTAATGCCCCATTCAGAAACTGGCCAAGTGTTAAGCAATAAAAAGGAAAGATCAGTCTTGCTCATGAAAGTAGGAGTAAAGTGAGGTTATGTACTAAAAAAAGAGCAGACTTAGCCAAAAAGTAGATATCACTATTGTTTATAGGCTCACTATATTGGAAGAGGGTCTGGAAACTGTCCCTTTTTTCACAGTAGGTTTTTTTTGAGGATGTGTATATAAATACCAATAGATCTGACACAGTGTAATTAATAAATAAGAAAAATGTTGAGAGCTATTAGTCAACAATCACGATCATAACGAGATAGCTATTATGTCCAATGTGCCGTGAAGATTAAATTAGTCTTAGCAAAAAATAGGAGGACGAAAAAGTACCAAGTTTCTCTTTCAAAGTAATTCGGGTAATATAAAATTCACATCATTATAGAACAACACCTAAAAGGAAAATCTCTTAATCATAATAGTAAATGATTTAGTTTCTACGGAGAAGTGCGAGTATTTCAGGGCAGTAGGTTAAATTGAGTATTAGAGAAATGGTCTGGTAATAAGAGAAGTTCTAGTACCTTTCCTTGTGATCCTGAGGATGAGGTTGGTTAGTTCCGGAGAGAGAGGTCGCTCCTCGTCTTTGTCGAAGCCGAAGTCCAGAGCACGGAATAGAATTAGTCCTAGACATTTTGCGATCTGAAACACAAGATAAAATATTACATCAACGATTATATAATACATTACTTATAAAATCAAATAAAGGCAACAATAGATTATGTATGTTTAGCTTTAGCTATTATTGAGAAATTGCTAATATCCGGTTCAGGCCCTCCCCTTCTCGCTTTGGAGAAGGGGGGAGGGCCACTTCAACAGCCCTTCGTGAATGGAATTCCCAGATTAGAAACAAAGCTCATTAAATAAATAATTAATGATCTCCAAAACAAAGTAGCCTTCTTACTACCCACAAGCGTTTGAGTTTTGGCAACGTCTTTCGCGATTCTACAAATATTATTAGAACATGGTAATCTTAATATTATTTGCGTCAGATACTGCGATTTATAATAAATGACTAAGTATATTTTATTTTTTATGATAGGTCAGGAACTAAAATTTAAGTGGGATGGAACAATTTGTTATTTGTACCCTCTCAGGTAATCATTGTGACACTGAATAAGATCTTCCTTAATTATGACTGTTAGCTTTCCGCTTTAATCTTACAAGACTGAAGGGGTATCTAAAGCATAAATAAGCTTAGTCCACACAAGTACTCAATGTTGCGCGTCAATGTTCGAGGCTGACTCCTCCACAAATGTATATGTATTATTTATATTCAAATTTTAAATAGGAAAAAATTGAACAATACCCAGCAATACTGGTTCTTTAACTTACACGACTGTTTATGGTAAAATGCTAAAAAAGATCTAAGACTTCTTAGTAAGTTTCAAATTATTACCTCTATTTATTTTTGGCTTTCTACATTAGAAAACCATCATGGCAATTAATCTGGCTTCAGAATTGCTCACACATCTTTGTATCAAATCCATTACATAAATTAACCTTATTGACATTGAACCTGAAATTATGCTTCAAAGTATTTTTCAAAAAATCAATCAATCAATGAACACACAAGAGTATTTACTAAAGGGGTTGCAAATATTGACTTAATTGAGCTTCAGTCAACAACCTCTGGCACTAAGCTAAACAAACCGAGCTACAAGTACTTCATTACAGTATGAATAAAATATCTTGGGACTAGAAGTGTGGGTTTACTTTGTAAATCTAATTAATTATACTCATACAGCCTATTTCTGCCGCAGGCCGCAGATATTAGTTTAAATAAATAAATTTCTCACACGGATTTAGTAATCACAACTACAGGAAGTTCTGATTACCTTCAGGTTTATCACCTTAACTTAATTTTACCTTACGCCGATTATTTAGTAGTATTACTCGTATCTAAGAAGAGCAGTCACTACCCACCACAGGGTAAAATTAAGTTTCCCCACTAATTCTCCCTAGCTTTTAAAGTTGATAATATTGTATAATTTTATGAAACGTAGATTTAATTGAGTAACATTAAACAACAAGTTTTGCTTTTATACAGGTGATTATTTATTATTGAAAGGTTGTTCAAAGGTGCAGAGTATAACAATGTGGATATGCGAGGCGAGGTGAAATGGATGGAAAATCTTGAAGGATCGAACAACAGGACTAAGTATGAAAAGGCGGACTAGAGCGTATCTTAAGCACCTAATCTTAACTAGTAACTATCTTCAAACCATCCATTAAACAAGATGTCAAATGCAGCCTTTTCTTTGCCACTCTAAGTCCATCCACACTCGTACTTTCAACAATCCTAATCTTCTTTCAGCATCTGGTACTGACAATTTAAATGGTATAACTTAAAACTAAATAAGAGGTATCATAAATATACACTAGTTAATAGATTACTAACTTGGTACTTATTTACAAACTCATTTTTTAAAACTTTTCTACGAGCAAAAGAGACAAGGAACTAGATAACAAAAGTTCTTCTCCTCCTCTCATGATAAAACACTTCATAACGTGGCAAGAAACTTTTAGAGATTATATTAATGAAATAATACAAGAATTTATTTTTTCATAACAATCAGAGAGTTCATAACAAGAGGTAAACATTCATGAATATATCATATACGAAGTAAATATAGTTAAAGATTTCTGGTGATGATTGAAAAGTCACCAATTATAAATTAAATTCAAGATGGGAAAGACTCCTCAATATATTAATGGTATCTACAATGTAATTTATGTTAATAACACGCTAATAATAAATTTAATTAATTAATGAATTCACAATTATTTTTATTTATTTTATTTATTTATTTTTTATTTTTATTTTATTTATTTTTAGACAAACGCGTGGGAAGTGAGAATATTAAACTGAAGTTTGTGAATTAGTAAGTAAGGCGACTGAGCACTAAATTAATCGGAGAATTTTAATATAAATATTTTTATTTCAACCAGATATACAAGGGGCAAACGCCAGGGGGCACTGTCTGAAAATCATTTCAACAACTTGCAGTTCAATTGCAAGTTGCACCCAGACTTTTGCTCACCTGTGTATTAATTGATAGTGATAAATTCATAAGTGATTACCAATGAACTCATCAACTATCAAAGGGTTTAAAGAAGCCGTAAAAAGAGATACACCCTTATACAAATTAGTAGTAGTAGTAGTAGTCTAGTACTTCCTACTAGAACGTGTAGGACGAACCACTTGTTCAAACCTTGCAAGTAGGCCATCACTTAGGCCCTTTTTACGCCCCGCAGTAGAGAGTTCCAGCCACTTCACACATCATACATATGTAATACAAATTAAGTAGCAAATATGTTTAAATTGGAGAGCATGCTCTATGGGTAAAAGGCAAAAAAATAAACATTAAGCTTCTTTAAAAAATCTAACAAATATATGCTCTAGCATTTGGGTTTTAATCATAAAGACCAACGACAGTAAAATTTATTAGATCCACTTTTTTCATTATTATTCTAATCCTCGATTTCACTTTCGTTAGCCTTAGACATTTACAAATAAACACTCAGATCCCATAAGGAGCTTTATTTATTTTAAAAAGAAATCATTTTTATTATTATTTTTTTAAATAAAATCTCACTTGGAATTTTGAAAGCGAAATTTAAATAAATATTCTTTTAAAATCAAATAATTAATAACTAACTGGTATTTTCACTGTTGGTTTTGAAATCCGATCTTCTATGATTAATCAATGTAAGCTACTAGATGAATAATAAGTAGAAAAGGAAGGTTCATAAATTAAGCGAGGCTGCGATGACATTTCAGTTGATTATTCGTTACGTTAAACTTCTTTAAAACGTATTAACTTTCCAATAATCGATCTTATTCTTGGGGGAAGACAAGAGCGAGGGTGGATCGGTTCAGGTTCCGTTAGTCTTGGAGGAATTAACCTTTCCAGTAGCTTTATCTTAATGGTTGGCGAGTCTACACAGTAGATAGATAGACGAATGTCAGATGTTAGGATTCTTTTTTTGGTACCTGTCAAGGGCTTTCTTCAATACGGAGGTCCTTTAATTACTAAGAACAGTTGTAAGCCTGTTTAATTTGAATGATTGCCACCGGTAGGAAAGGCAAACGAAGGACTTTTGTTTTAGATAAGACAGGTACAAGCTCTTAGAACCGTTATTCAAGAGCTTAATGTGTTAACTTGAGATAAAGCAGCACTTCAACTACGTCAATCACTAGACTACAGATGCACAAGTCCTAGTTAAAACATTTAACTCTACATTTTAAGCAAACATTTATGGGGGAACTTAGTTAAAAATGTATAAATGAGTCCGTTTACTAAGATAAGAGAAATACAAATGCCTAATATATAAAGAAGAGTTTATTTTTTCCGATGAAAGGATTTGTAACCTGTTCCATCAATACTTTTAATCATTACCCAGGACGAGCCTACTTGCTATTATAGCCCTTTGTACTTTCTTAACTAACTTACTTACGTACTTTTTTATACTTTATAAATTAAATAACCATAAGCAACAAACTAATTAAATGTTTTATGCTCTGATTCAAATTTATTTTTATTAGCTCTAATAGATAAAAATGAAAATATCCAATAATCAAATAAGGAATGAAGTTAAAGAAGCAAAATAAATATATTCTTATTAAAAGACGGCAACGTAAAAAAGAGCGTTAATACCTGGAGACAAGCGTGTAACGCCGTTAAATGAGACAAACGCCTTCGGTTAGAACACGGAGAGGGAGATCTACTAATCCCATCCTCCGGGTTTGGACTATCCACAAGACAAATGTTCCATCGAGTCAGTAATGTGCTGAACAGCTATTTGTTTGAGGAGCTTAATGGGTGGAGATAAATCAGGCCGACCCACTGAACTAAATAGACAGGAATACAAGGTGAGGGTTAAGTCTAATCTTCTCAGGACGGAGATCTCGGCAAGATATCTCTTTATTTCCAACACAAGATAGACATCAAGGAATTAAGGAAAATACCAGCAATGAGGTCAGACTCACTTGATTCCTTATCACAATCATCAACAAATAATACAGCAACTACTAACAGCAACTAGATACAAATTAATACCGATAGTTCAGGTAATAATTCAAAGTTCACTAGCTAGTAAGTAGGTATCAAGATATAATTTATTTTTCTCAGCAAACTATAGTTTAAAAAAAAAAAAAAAAACCATACAACCTATTCCATATTTAGTTCAATTAATAATTTGTGTAAAATATTTTTTGTTTTTATAATTTTATACTTCCCATTATGGATTTTTCCTACAGTTGACCGATAAAGTGGTTATTATTGCACACAAAATAGTACGCAAAACAGCAGATTCCTGCACTTACTACTTTACCGCACTCGTTTTACTTTACCGCACTCATTTTACTTTACCGCACACCAGTGTTCCAACTTACGAACATAAAGAAAAGAACTTAAATCTAAATAAAGATTAAAAAATCCAAGTTATAATAATAATAACAATGACAACTAATGATTATTTTTTAACTAACTACATGTGATAAACACTGTATATCAAGTATATTAATATTAAAATATAAAAAAAGTAAAGATCTAAAAAAGAATCAAATGTAATGAGTAAGTGTTAAAGATGAAAAATAATAACAGTGCTAGGTCAGGTTTGCTGAATCAGGCAAAAAAGGCAACACGTCTACAAATAGAACAGCTGTTTTAGTTGATATTGTAAAACCTTTTTACATGCTGATGAACTCTCTTATTATTTTATATTTTATTTACAGATTTTTAATCTGTAAGTTTTTAATTTTTTATCTGTCAGTTAGTTTTACTAACTGTAGGAAAAATTTAATATGCAACTCGAGCTTAAAGTGTCTTTGCTGCACTAAATCCACGAAACCTTTCCGCCCTCGCCTTCGGCTCGTGCGTAAATATTTCTCTCGAGTGCAGTAAGTGCCACTTTCCGCACTAGTTACACAAATAACTATTTACAACAATAAAAAGTCTTTATTTCCTTCTCATGAAAAATACCTCCTTAAACTTAAATTTAAGATACAATAGTTAGTATCATTCTGATAAATATTTCGAGTATTATCGGATGAATTTGAAAATGTTCAATGAATTCATTTGCCCCGACATTAATCCATCAGGACAAGAAATGGAGAAGATCCGACAGTCCAGAAGAACGGCTTTCCGTTACACTGAGGTAGGAAAAATAATTATTTATTTAATTTAAAAATGTCTCTACTTAGACCTCAGTTTTACCATGTCAACTAAATCACTCTAAGCTAGAAAGGAAACTTAGATCAACTTGGTACTGCAACTGTTTGATAGCAAATGAGTGGACTATCATACCTCCCCATGCATCTCAAGCGATTGCGCCAAACTGTTTCGCAACTGAAAATAGCAAGTGCCCACTTGCTAGGCGCTAGGCCTAAATTTAAATATTCCCCAAGGTTTATACTAAGATTTTGTTTAAAAATTAAAATGTTATGCGGCGTCGTTATCCTCGTGCTGAAATTTATATTAAACTACAAAAAGAAGAAAATAAATTTAAATTTTACATTTGATGTAAAGATACAAAAGTAATCTCTGGGTGTTGCGTAATTGATTGATTTTTGTGTTCTTTTAATTGCTGCGTTTCATTTTTTCAATTTAATCGTGTAAAGAGATTTGGGAAAGAAAAATTTTGAGTTTTTGAGGGACAGAGAATAGAAAGGAGCCTTATAAAAACATCACTTACTTATACTGATGGATTAGTAGAACTTCTATACTTAGCTAAATCTATGATCTCTTAACTTTTTAGCGAGACGGCTTATTTTTTTACATAAGTATTTTTGTTGGGATTAGAAAAAAATATTAAACTAAGTTTATATTAAAACAACACTATAGATAATTTTCTTTTATAATTGTATGGTTTATTTCCATTTAAAATGGTAAATCATAAAAAAATGGCGTCGTAACCACTAGACAATAATTTTTAAGTTCCTCTTCCTTCTTTCTTTAATATATTTATTGGTATTCGTCGTTTTCACGCAGGAAGTTGTGTTATAATGGGTTAAAATTAGTGTGAAAAACTTAGGAGAAGTTGTATAATATTTTTATAGGATAGCGTTGAAGGCAGTTAGATCTACGGGTGTTGTTTAAAGTGGTAGTGGATAGTGGATAGTGGATAGGGTTGGTGTATTGTGCTATAGAAAGGTGTTGTGGTCACGTACAAAGCTTACTATATACACTGTATCAATTAACTTGTTAGATCCAACCAGATGATTCGATAAACGGAACCTGGCAGAAAAACTACTTCTAAAAACTTTAACTCGATTAATATCGGTACCTAAGGAAAGACTAAAAAGGATTTTTAGTCTTTTCCACACCTTATACACTTTTCTTCCTCACTATCTTCTAAATTATAAAATAATATTATTACAGTGCTTGGAGATGGCAGTTTGATGATTTTTTTTTTTTGTAGAAAATAAGGTTAGAGCCTCCACGAATTTGGTAGTAGAGGTAATATAAATATTAGACGATTTGATCATTTTCCACACTTTTATTGGAACTTTTTTTTACATAAATAAAAATGCAAATTATGCTCTTAGGTTTAATCACTTTGTTGACAGAATCAAACGACAAATAATTAATGCATAACCGGTTCCAAGCTGATTGAATGAAGTTTTGTCATAGTGATCAGTTATAAGTTTATAATTGTCGAATTATCAACGGATTAGTAATTAGATTAGTTGAAATCATCATTACACTTATTCATCATTAGTACTACTAGTCAACACTGCTAATTGGTCACTCTCACTAACCAGTAATTAAGCGTCGGGATTTTTGTTTCAATAATTAGGATTAGGCTGTTTCAATAAAGGCGTAAGTTCCAGTTAGCATGCAGTATATCTCCGCTTCCTCTTAGGAGATTATGATATTTATAAAATAATAGATTCAGCTTTAGTAGCTTAGGACACTTTAAAAAATTGAGCCCTTAAACATATTTAAAGCCTTTTAAAAAGAGGAGATTTTATGCCTCCTTCAGAAACTGGCCAATTGTTGAGCAATAAAAATAAGAGAAATCTTGCTCATGAAAGTAGGAGTGAAGTGAGGTTATGAACTAAAGAATGGGCAGACATGGCCACAATAAAGATATCACTACGTTGATATGCTAATTTTTTTGGATGGTGGTCTGGAATGTAGCCTTTTTTCGCGTTCAGGTTTATATGGGAGATTTAATTTACCATTAATGACATAATCACAACCTTCATTATTAAATACTTTGGCTTATTCCAAAAGATATAGGTATATCTTTTACTGGTCATTACTACTATTTTATACTCGTAAAAAATGCTGATAGAGTTAAAGGTCAAATGTTTCACAAATTATTTTTCAAATTTGCTTCAAATGATGGTCAAATCAAAAGTATTTTAAGCTTCAAAATAATTTACCAGACAATACTAATTCAGTTCTTTTTTTTAATGCAATGGTTTTATGAAGGTGCATTATTGCAATAAGGAGGTAAATATGTACTCGAATAAGATTCAAAGTTCTAATTTGACAATAAAAAACCTAATCTTAGCTCCAAATGCTACAGAAATATTGTCGTATAACGACTTATGTACTTTTTAGCGCTTATTCTTTAGAATAATCTATTTTACTTGTTTCATGAAACAAGATGATATTTTAACGACAAAAAGACACAATGAAACGCAGAATTTTCAGAAATGTAAGAGAGAGAGAGAGAGAGAGAGAGAGAGAGGGAGAAAAAAAAATATATATCTATTAGCGAATTGACGGAGAACAACTACAAAAAAGTCCTTGTCTTTGGAAATGTGCTTTAAGAAGTTTCAGATGAAAGAAGATATGAAGACTAGAGTTACCGTGAGACCTCATGAGCACCATAATGACCATCTTCTACTTGGAAGGACAAAAAGCTTCTTGAGGTTACTAACCAGCCACCTTAATAACATCTAACTACCATAGACCAGACGGAGTCTGCCTTCTTATGACCGAACCAGGTATACAAGTTAACTGAGAATTCCCAGAATACTTGTTGTTCCTCTACTTCTGAAACTATTGTACATTGTACTCTGAATGTAACGTTGAAACAGCTGTTAAAACATATTTCTTTGGATGAACTTAATTTACTTATTGTTGTTTGAACAGGTTTGACCAGTTTTTGAAAGATATGAAATTCTTTGCTGTTTGACTGTGTGAGTATTGTTATGACCCAAGTAGACAACACTTTATTGTCATACCTCGGCATGCCTCAAATTAGGAGAAAAGCAGAGTATCATTAAATAACTAGCACATCCGCCAAATACGGTCACGATAGCTATATAATT
>KZ651081.1:145775-158482 GCA_001010745.2 Gerris buenoi | reverse complement strand
TTTTTTTTTTTTTTTTTTTTTTTTTTTTTTTTTTTTTTTTTTTTTAAATGTTCTAATTTTAAGATTCTTAACATTTCTATAGAACAAACCAAGGAAGTTGGTAGATTCAAGATTCTCCAAATCAAGTCGTATACTCATAAGTACATAATAACACTTGGCCCTTAGTCCACAAGTGGACGTATGAACGGCACTTTATTTATTACTACGTTTCTATAATGTTTAAATGCGGATTGAATACAGTTTCAATATAAAGTTTTTAGATTCAAAGTGTCCATGGAAACCTAGATGCAAAACGGATTAAATACTATACCGATCCCGATAAGATAAACTAAATTCTGGGATCGTATCTGGATCGAGTTGAATGGAAACACGTAAACTCGATACAGATATGCGCTGAGCGTGGGTGTGAGCGCACCTAATATATTTCTGTAGAAACTGTATTCAAATTTGTCAAAATAAGTAATAAAACATGGTTATAAAAGGTGAAGGTTACCAAATTATTTATAACCTTTGCCGAAAGTAACCAATAAAAAGTTTTTTTTTATGTCGTATTGAATACGGATACAATACTACTCTTGGAAACACCTAACTTATTAAATCCCAAATCAGGATTCCATTGATATTTAAACACGTGGGAACATAGTATAAATTAATAGGGTCAACAAGTATCAGCCACGTTTTATAAACACTACTTTTAGCGAGCTATACTATTCTGGGTGAACACTGATTACAGGTTCTGAAGAAATTGCACCTGGGCCACTTTTTGCATGTGAGGCGGAAGCATTAACTAGGGACCTAAAACTGTAGATTGCTCTTTTAATAGCATTAAATGTGTCTGTCAAGGGATTCTGAGCTATAATAATAAAATGTATGATTTATTTTAAAATATTTAAAAAGAGTATATGAAATGTTGTTAGTTGGAATACACACAGACACACAAATATATTAATATTTGTTGGAATACACACACACACAAATACATTAATCTGATTTTTTTTTTTAATTGTAAAATTATCATTCTTGTCTTTTAGTAAATCTTAATTGATTTTTTTTATCTCCTGTTTTAAATTTCAAGGCCTTTTATATCTAAGAAAAAATTGAGACGTTAATCCTTCATCACAGTTTCTCCTTCCTGAGGTCTGGACAATTATTAAGCTTTATCGCCATTCATTTATCGTGTGGGCAGAAAAGAGGTTTCGGACCGATGTTAAATGGATTTCCGGCGATAAATTATTATCGACAAGCGTTAGAATGTTATTGAACCGTGAATGTACTTATCACTTTATAAAGTTTAGTGCCGGTTAGGTTTCGATCCATTTAAGTGGTTAATTAAGTGATGTAGTGCCTTGTTAGTACTGGGATTACTTTTTGTTTGCTTGTTAAATCGAATGAGATACAGCCTTATCTGAAAGTATAAAAGATTGAAAATGTTTCAACCGAAGGTAAAAGCAATTTGTTGAAGACGAACTAACTAGAATTAATGGTTTGTATTTTAATTTCTTCTAAAAACTATTACAGTTTGGATTAGATTCTAAAAATTGGGTCCCAAACAAACAGAAAACACGAACTCGTTAGCACAAAACCTATAGGTACCATGTATTTTTTTTATGAACATTAATGAATAAGCATGAACTTTGGAAAATCTGTACCAACAGTTTTAACACTTCGAATGTGATACATTAAACTATTTTTTTCAAGCCTGCTGTATCAAAACCGTTCATCAAAATCTCAACATCAAATATCTGCAATGTGCATCCCCCTAATATTTACTCTATATGTTTAATGTTTAATATATACTAAACAAGTACAATATCTTGATTTAGAAAAATAAGCTCAGTATCAGCTATTCAATTCATTTTTAAAATATTGAAATACAATTTTAATTAATTGTGACAAATAAATGAGGCACTTAAGGCATCGTTTTTACAAATATACGGGGAAATTTCTAAGGAAAATGTCTAATACGATTATCTCCACTGCTCAGGCTCAGCCTCTTAGGTAATATCCCATTTGATTTATCTACATAAAATACATAAAAAAAAGAAAAATTCATACAATCGTAGGTAAGGACACATATATTAAAGCTAATAGTTTTTAACGATAGATGGTTTTTCTTTTCATACAAATAGAGGTTTTTAAAAAAAGTTGCAAGAAACATAAATTATATAATTGGATATTAAGAAGGTAGTGATTAAAATGTATAACAGTAGTAAAGATGATCCTCTATGTTTTTCTTCAAGTCATAACCTTAGTATCTGATCGTGATTGCTAGTTGTAACTTGCCCCAAAGAATCATCTTCTATATCTTGTTTCTCTCTTTCTCTTTTTTTTCTCTCTCTCCCTCTCTCCCCTTTAGGTTCAATGTATGATTAAGGATCGGTAATATTTAAAAAAGTTTGAACGTGGTCGATGCAAGATGCAAAGGGTTTATAAAAGTAATGTAGATTTTGCAAATGCTGACAGATGAAATGGATAACAGGAAAATGATCAATTGACCCGTATTAAAACTCAAAAAACGAAAGAGAATAACGACTCCATTCCATAAATTACTTTTGTAGTGCATGCTAATGATTACTGTTACGACTGTTCCTTAATACCTCCTTAAATCTCCAGATTTATTCAATTTTCAAACAACTCTTATTACATTAAATAAGATATAGCTATAATTTATTATGGTTAAAAAGAGATATAATAAGCTCTAGTTCTATACGTTTGAGCTGCCTCACTTTTAGAGAGATCTCAATAACATTAAGTTCCTTTTCCCTAGAACTTCTAAGAAACTAGAACTTCTTTAGATTGTTACTCCCCTTATAAAGAAAACAAAGGGAAGTAATAATCTAAAGAAGGTGTACGAAATGATTTTATTTAGGCTGTTACTACCCTTATAAAAACAGAAGTGATATTCCTTTGTCCCAAAGTACACTGAACTAAACATCACTTGATCTTTGTGATTATTTAGTTAATGCCAATTATATTCTAAAAACACATTGGGAGTAACAATCTAAAGAAGTACCAAAAAACATTAATTTCATAAAATTCAACCATCTCTTTCTTTGAGTGAATGTAGAATTTGGTTGGAGGATAATGCGTAAATGGGGTTAGTAGTAGTAGTAGTAGTAGTTACCTAGTACTTCCTACTAGACGGGTAGGACGAACCACTTGTTCGAACCTCGCAATCAGGCCTTCAGTGGACCCATTTTTCTTGCCCCGTGGTGGAGACTTCCAGCTACTTCACACATCATACATTTGTACATTGTATGATGCGGTCATTAGTAAGCATGATGTGGTTATTAGTAAGCTATATGAGCGTGCGTCAAAGTGTGGGGGAAGAAGACCCCTCAGGGGGTTCCCTCGCCCTACTCCGACCACGAACCATAGATACAGATCACATCTGACACGGATCGAACCCACTAAAACCCTCAGGGGATGTCCCTCGCCCTGCTCCGATCGCGATTCATAGATTCAATTCAGAGTATGATGGCCCGGGATCGAACCCACGACCTCGAGTTGCCTCGACCCAGTGATAGCTGCGCGGTGTCTTTAGCACCTCGGCCACCCTGGCTCCCTTGGGGTTAACTGTTTCTTTTAATTTCATTTTGTTGTGTCGAGTGTCTATACTTAATGTATAGCCACAGCCACAAAGAAATTTAATGATTATCAAACATTGAATTAGGATTAGGAAGTAAAGTAGAGTATATTAAATATTTTGTGTACATATAGAACCGTTTGAATTAAACTAATAATTACACACTAATGGTGTAATTATCAAACAAAAAAAGAAAACATCTTAAATTAGATGTTCAATACGTAAAATCTGTATCTGATAAGACTTTTTTAGTAATCTTGTTATTTACTTGCTTTTCTTTATTTTATATCAGTTTATTTGTACTTAAATCTTTTAACTTCAATACGAACCACTTACCGAATTCCTACAAAGCTAAAACTTGCACACAGATTATGCATTTCCGACGACAATACAATAACTGACAATATACAATACAGTATAATAGCCAGACAATATAATACAGTTCCTCGTTGTGATGTGAACTATAGTGTGTCATAGATTCAGTAAAGGTTATTTAAGAATTAAGTCAACATAATAATGATGCTTTCAGTAATGAGAGAGACCGCAGGACTGATGTCTTTACTAAACTACTTAATATTACTGCCTTAAGTAATGTAATGACGATTGAATTGTAAGCAGTGTATAAAATGGTAAAATTAGGGTATTACGAGCAGTTAGTACGTGAGACTAACCAAGATAATCCTGACTTAAAGTTTATCTGCATTATTGTATTATACGTATAGACAATGCAGTCTCCAATCTGTTGTATCTTTGTCCGCTATTACCTTGAAAAATAGATTTTTTAAGTTTTTTTTTGAGATAAATGAACGGTATAAAATAAAATTTGTTTCTGTTTGATGCTGGCTTGTTTTCATTTCAATCATTATGGTTAAAGTTAGAATTCATAAAATCAAATATCGGGTACAAGCATAAAATAGGATAAAATAGAGTAATAAAAAAAGATAGTAAGAAAAAATTACTTTTTATTAACAAGATTAAAGCACTATTACCGTACCTTTGACAGTAAAATTTCATTTAATAGCAACACTAAAAATGTGTTTTAAAAACCCAATTTGTGCTTTTAAACGCAATAAATTTAACTTCAGATAAGGGTAAACACAAAGTATTTTCTCTTATTCTGGAGTAAGAATATTGCGCAATTCCAAAATATCTACACTAAAACTGATACTGAGGGAAATAATACCAAATACTTAACGGACGTTTTTTGAAATATTCAAATTCTCATGGGTATTATCGAAGAGAATTCAAATTCTTTGTGAGAAAATAAGAAAGTATTTAAATGCACAAAAGGTAAGTATACCTTTTTGTGATAAACCCAAACTCTTAAGGTGCAAGAAACCCTCTTTCGTGCTTTTTATTACTATAATTCAAAAAACAATATTTAAATCACAAGTAAAAGGGTAAAAAGTAACAGGGATGTACCACTTGCATTTTTATTCATACTTTAACCCTTATCTAAAATGAAATCACCTGAGATTTCTATTTTTGGTCTTCAGGGGTATAATAAAAAACCAACTACGTTTCTTTTGCAATATATTCTAATTTTATTCTAATAGAATAAAATGCAATTTTATTCTATATTTATTAACTTTTTTACACCTTATAAATTGTTTATAAAAAAACTTTTTAGTTGTTGTTAGATAAATATGTAATATTTATGTGAAAGTTTTTGTCTAATTTAAAATTAAAAAACTTTTTCAGGCTTGAAAATGTCCTAAAGAATAAGGACGAAATATTGCAAAAGAAACGTAGTTGGTTTTTTATTATACCCCTGAAAACCAAAAATAGAAATCTCTTAAATTGAAAATTAAAGGGGACTGCATCAAAAAATGAAATCACCTGAGTTTTTGATCATTTTGGATATCTAATATAAGTCTAATATATATAATTTGGATATAAATGACAATTCAGTAGGATAATTATTTTTATGTATTTAATTAAATAAAATATCCGACAGAGTAAAATAGTGTATGTTGTATTTAATTAAAACACAAAATTTGCACAGTGAATAAAGATGGCGGGAACAGGTGTTTTCAATAAATATTATTAACATATGGGCTGCCGTAAAAATATTTTAATCATTCTGGATGCTAGAAGCATAAATTTCAAATTTATAAATTACTAAGCACTAAATTGTTTCTTAACAAAGGATTAGTTAAAAAAGTGGAGAAATAAGTTATAGCTCTATAGGGAAATATTAACAAGGTGTAAAGCTAGGGTGTCAAAAGTTTTTCTCTAGTGTTGCATCGGGATCATCGAACCGCATCCAATGTCCCATGAAAAACACCCGGCATTAGAGCGACTAATCGACTATCTTAACTCAGGACCATCGCCGAACCACTATTAGCCTCGTCGACCGTCCACAACGTATAATCGATTCATAATAGTCTTAGAGCAGTCGATCAAAAAAATATATATATTCAAAGAAACCGACGCGAACACAAGAGAGCCGCGGGCAATTTTTTTCCAATATAGAAGCATACCTGGCTTTAAAAAGTTGATGACGTTAACTAAAAAGATACGGAGTATAAAACTCTATATGGTCAGTGAATTATTAGTCCGAGATTGAAAAAGTCATTAACAGTGACCATAAAAAGAACGAGCGGTTAAGATAACTCGAAATAGTAATGGCTACAGTTAGATTTCATTAGCTACTAGACCACGCGTTACTACCAACTTGCTAATCTTCCCAGGTTACTAAATGGTCTTCAAGAGAGTTTAAAATAAATGCGTATTTATTAATGAAATCAAACAACAAGCCAGCTAACTATTAACTTATTAAGGTTGATGTCTTATTATACTTTTCGATACATAAAAGTCTGTACCTCTATGTATATTCTTTTGTTTGGCTGTGACTAAATCGTATTGGCTACGATCATATGATGCCGATTAAAAAATATTAAGAAAGACATTAATTTTATTGAACCTAAGTACATTTATTAAGAGAAGTACCTAGCAGAAAAACAGTATTTACAAGCAGTTTTACCAATATCATTTCTAAAAAATAATTAGTTTCTTCGAGAAACCGTTTGGTTGAATATAAGTTAAATAAGCTATTACAAAGGTCCTAATCACTTCTCTTTTCAAACTTTATTCTGAAGACTTTATAGCAAAGAAGAGCGTTAAGCCTCTTGCTTGATGAAGAGGCTTTCCAATTAGCTGCCAGCTCTGAGCTTCCTCTTTTAGACCTTACTAAGGATATAGTTACGGGACGTTCAACAAGAAAACTTTGAGTATGTTTAACACATCATTATTATCTGCTTTACTTTGCTCAAGTAATAAATTACCTATCTACACACACTATACTTAATGTATAGCCACAGCCACAAAGAAATTTAATGATTATCAAACATTGAATTAGGATTAGGAAGTAAAGTAGAGTATATTAAATATTTTGTGTACATATAGAACCGTTTGAATTAAACTAATAATTACACACTAATGGTGTAATTATCAAACAAAAAAAGAAAACATCTTAAATTAGATGTTCAATACGTAAAATCTGTATCTGATAAGACTTTTTTAGTAATCTTGTTATTTACTTGCTTTTCTTTATTTTATATCAGTTTATTTGTACTTAAATCTTTTAACTTCAATACGAACCACTTACCGAATTCCTACAAAGCTAAAACTTGCACACAGATTATGCATTTCCGACGACAATACAATAACTGACAATATACAATACAGTATAATAGCCAGACAATATAATACAGTTCCTCGTTGTGATGTGAACTATAGTGTGTCATAGATTCAGTAAAGGTTATTTAAGAATTAAGTCAACATAATAATGATGCTTTCAGTAATGAGAGAGACCGCAGGACTGATGTCTTTACTAAACTACTTAATATTACTGCCTTAAGTAATGTAATGACGATTGAATTGTAAGCAGTGTATAAAATGGTAAAATTAGGGTATTACGAGCAGTTAGTACGTGAGACTAACCAAGATAATCCTGACTTAAAGTTTATCTGCATTATTGTATTATACGTATAGACAATGCAGTCTCCAATCTGTTGTATCTTTGTCCGCTATTACCTTGAAAAATAGATTTTTTAAGTTTTTTTTTGAGATAAATGAACGGTATAAAATAAAATTTGTTTCTGTTTGATGCTGGCTTGTTTTCATTTCAATCATTATGGTTAAAGTTAGAATTCATAAAATCAAATATCGGGTACAAGCATAAAATAGGATAAAATAGAGTAATAAAAAAAGATAGTAAGAAAAAATTACTTTTTATTAACAAGATTAAAGCACTATTACCGTACCTTTGACAGTAAAATTTCATTTAATAGCAACACTAAAAATGTGTTTTAAAAACCCAATTTGTGCTTTTAAACGCAATAAATTTAACTTCAGATAAGGGTAAACACAAAGTATTTTCTCTTATTCTGGAGTAAGAATATTGCGCAATTCCAAAATATCTACACTAAAACTGATACTGAGGGAAATAATACCAAATACTTAACGGACGTTTTTTGAAATATTCAAATTCTCATGGGTATTATCGAAGAGAATTCAAATTCTTTGTGAGAAAATAAGAAAGTATTTAAATGCACAAAAGGTAAGTATACCTTTTTGTGATAAACCCAAACTCTTAAGGTGCAAGAAACCCTCTTTCGTGCTTTTTATTACTATAATTCAAAAAACAATATTTAAATCACAAGTAAAAGGGTAAAAAGTAACAGGGATGTACCACTTGCATTTTTATTCATACTTTAACCCTTATCTAAAATGAAATCACCTGAGATTTCTATTTTTGGTCTTCAGGGGTATANTTTTTTTTTTTTTTTTTTTTTTTTTTTTTTTTTTTTTTTTTTTTTTTTTTTTTTTTATTGGTACAAATTCTACAAGCGAAGTTTAAGCTCAATTGTATGCGAGTAACCCTCCAAAGCACAGGCACCGACAAACAGACAAACATAAGTGACGTAAATATAAAGAATTTAACAAATTAAATAAAACTAGGTATCATAGCACGAAACTATAATATAATGGAACAAATAAATTTATTTGTAGTTAAATTTATTTGTTAAATTTTTAGTTTATTAGTTTGTTATTTTTTTTTAATGCAGAAATATTTTCAAAATAAAACTATTTTCCATGTATTATGCAGGTTCCATTTGATTTTACCTATATTTCATCAAAACATATTTTTTTAAAGAAAATGAAAACTAGTGTCGAAATAACCAAACTGTATAGACATGAAATTATCTATTTTCACTTAAAAAATAAAAAACTGGAAAATAGCCGAACATTATACCTTTATTTTTGTTTAATAACAGTTAAAAATTGAGAAAAGCTTTTATAGCTGTGGGAAGCCTCCAGCCAATAAAAATATACGTTGTATAAGCTCCATCAGGAGAAAGAACTTTCCATTTCACTCAAAGTATTAAAACAATGCCCTATTTTTTTCTCAAAAAAAGAAAAATTAACTTCCCATACCCCCCGCGTGAAGAAAATAATTAATTGAAATAATGATTCAACTATTGTCATCTCAAATCGATTGTCAAATAATCGATAAACACCAGCAATAAAACAAGAAAGAAAGGTACAATTTTAATTTAATTTAATTTCTTTTTAGAAAAAAAAATGTGATAAAGAAAAATTTGATTTTGACGGAATTACACGTTTTAAAGGTTCCTTGAGTCCAAAAAAGTGGTTATTAAAAATTGGCTGTCGGCCGTCTATAGCCTGTAATCTATCTTTTGTGCGGAGCCTAAACTAAAGAGGCAATTTTAATCAAACATTACATCTAACATCAGAAATATTTTACCCCGAGTTTCAGATATAAATTTAGGGGTGGTACCCCCTAAAAACGTAAATATTTTTTTGATTTCGAAGGTTTCAAAGATTTCTATTAAGTGGTCTGCCACATAGCTTCCTCGCTTATATTAATGAAGATATAATTTTTCAACCTATTTTTTTTTCTAAGGTAAACAGTTGGCATAACGAAAACAGGTACGAAAATATTTTATAAACGAAATTGTGATAATAAATCTAGAGAAAGAATTTACTTAAAGAATAAATCATTGATGGAGTTAATGATTTTATTTATGATTATTGTGACTAAAAAAAAAGGTTCATAAACATTTATAAAATAAAGCTTTAAAGTTTAAGGCTTATAAAGTTAAGAGAAATATTCAGAACAAAAACATTTTATATTAATTAAAAAGAAGGGCATAAAGTCAAGTGTAAAAAAATGTCTAAATATTGTTATATTATATATAAAAAAGCGCGTCCTTTTATAATTAGAACATAAAATTTAAAAACGTATGATTGCTGCTGACTTAAACTAATATTGTATTTATTTCTATACTAAGGAAGAATACATAGACTTATCCAACTCCACTTAAAATTATTCGACGTCGCTAAAAAAAAAGAAAAATTAAATCATATATAATTACTCAGATTTAAACTGGTAGTTAATCTCACGGAGTTATACTTTAAAATAAACAGAAATAATAAATCTAAAAGAGTTTTTAATAACATGTTTAAACTGCGATCATTGGTCAAACCCTTTAATCAATTGGTCGAACGATGAACTCAATGATAGGTTCGCTGAAAGAACAAATATATCAATAGCAACATAGTCAGAAATATTTAATGGGCGGGACCACAGTAGTTATAAAAAAATAAAAGAAATAGTTTAAAAATTAAAAGTTCAAAGATTATCTTGTCATTAGAAATTATTATTTCACAAAAGAAAAAAAAAAAAAAAAAAAAAAAAAATCAGTGTTTTTGCCAAACCAATAGAACAACTGTTGACCAACTTGTAAGACAATAATAAACAATTAATGAAACCCATCTAACATCATCATTTATCTACACATCTAACACTTATTTGAGTGTTATTGAGAAGTCCTGGGATCAAGCAAAATATTATACGGACCAGAAATTAATATGGCCTTTTCAGAAAACTAAAATTCACAAGAAGCCTTTGATTTAACACATTTTAAGTACATTACTTACATTAATTACCTATAATCGTAAAACATAATTTTTTGTCAACCGGTATTACAGAGAAAGGAAATTAGGTCGTTTCAAAAAAATTATTGTTATTTTTTTATTTTTTAAAAAAGGCATAATCTGCAGTATTCAAACTTAACCTGGCATTAATCAAATACCACTCTTGCAATATATTTATGTACTAGGTTTTTAACAAAATCTTATTATTACGATGCAACATGGCACATTAACTGCTCGTGGTCGAAACTATTAATATAAATTATGTTTGACTACTCATGAACAAAATTAAATTATTTATATTTACTGTTCGAATTTTATTCGGCAGACTTAAGTTATTGTTTTATAATTAAACATGTCACGTAATATTAAAATAAATCACGCTAACGAACTTTCATCTTAAGCTACCAAACGTAATTACATTACAAACAACCATAAGCGAATAAACAAAGAAAAAAAATTAAAATTATAAAAAATTAAATAATAATTCTACATTTTTGCCGTAGATAGTAAACTTTTAATGTTGAAATAACAATTGCACTTAAGTTATTACACAAATATCTTGCAAAATAAGTTGAAGAAGGAAAAAAATAATAAAAGACGAAAGAAAGCACAAAACCAGGAAGTTGAACATTACTCTATGAAGGTTTTGTGAAATGCTTCAAATAGAGACATTTTCTGCTTCATAAAAAACGACAAGAAAAACAACAAAGCTTGAGGTGAATGAGAACAAGGGAATAGAAGGCGCGAAGACAAGTATTGTTCCGTCATAATGACACTCAATATTTTTAACTATTCCTAGGTTTAAAGGCTACCTCACAAAAAATCCTTATAACAGGAAAATAAAAGTAATTTAAGATATTTGTTGACTATTATTTTTTAAAAAAGGCATAATCTGCAGTATTCAAACTTAACCTGGCATTAATCAAATACCACTCTTGCAATATATTTATGTACTAGGTTTTTAACAAAATCTTATTATTACGATGCAACATGGCACATTAACTAAATTAGTATTTGTGCAACAAAATGTTTTTAAAAAATTCATTTTAATACTAGTTTTATTAAAGTGGTAGTAATTAAGAGGATGGACCAAAAGTAAAATGACACACGAAATTTATATTCTACTAATAATTTAATGGTTTTAGTTTTCTAATATTTCAAATATCTTCCGTGATTGGTGCGGTGGTATCAAATTAAATATATCTAAATCTCTAAAGGAAAATCTTGATAACACTGATTTCATTTTGGCAATTTTAGTTTATTAATGAGATATTATATAAAGAAAAAGGGGTCCGTTATAGTGGGGGTGTGGCATGATGCCGAGTAAGGAAGCAATGGAGCCTGGGTGCTGTTGGTTGGGTGCCCTCAGGGGGTCAGAGTTTCCAATACTGGTTCTGCTTTCAGTGCTTCTCTTGCCAGTATTATTTTATTGTCTGAGTGTTGGAGAAGGTTTCTTATACTCGAGTCTGTACCGGTTGACCCGAGGACCCAGATGCACCTGTAACTCTGCCTCCTCACTATTCCCACCTGCCAGATCTTATTCTTCATTTTTTTTAATACTTCTAAACCACTCTCTACTATGCACTCCGTTATTTGAACCCTTCTGACTTTTTAATTCGTGCTTCGTGGACCTTTTTTTCAACTTAAACGAAAATCGAACGTGAATAATAAGTCCCCACCTAGGATTAATGACAGTGAAAACTTGTTTACCTCGAAAGAAAACGACCCCGAAATAAGACTCCGAAACCCTGGGTTTATCAAGTGAAACCTAAACTCATTTATATTTTTATAAAAGAATCAGGCGTATCAAACATAATTATCTTGTTTTTTCCCCAAGGAAAAAGGATCTTAATGTGCTTTAAGCTAACCTCGAGTAAAAGTAGACATCGTTTTAGGAAGAAGAGTTTTCTCTCGCCAAGATGCACTTTTGTCCAAAAACTTTTTTGCAAACTCTTTTGTTCCATCAACAATATTTAACTACATAGATAGATCATCACAAAGTGCATATTATTACTTTTATTACTAATTTGCTTAAAACAATGTAGGGTTTAGATCCAAGGGAACTGCCAATCTTCATTGTTAGAGGGTACTTTTTTTATAAACTGCACACTAATTGAGATATTATATATTATTCTATAGATGTTCTAATATTAAA
>KZ651081.1:103207-144519 GCA_001010745.2 Gerris buenoi | reverse complement strand
TATATTATACAGGGTGGTCCAAAAGTCTCCCCTCCCCCTCTTAACTTTTGAACGGTTGGAGATAAATTAATGACATTTGTGGGATCTCTACCATGCAAAGGGAATTTTATTTTCATGCAATCGCCCACTAGGGGCAACCTCCCAATTTGCCCCCAGGCCACCCAACTGCAAAATTTCAAATTGGAATATGTATATTTTTGATAGCATATTTGGATTCTACAGTGAAAAATAATAGACTTTTACTTGAAAATATTTTTTCTATCACCAATATTTTGCCCCCTACAGAGGGGCAAAGATAGCAAAATAACCCTTCCAAAATAGTAAAAAATAACACTTAAATTGTTATAAAATCTAAACGGATTGAAATAAAGTAATGGAACTTTAGGGATCTGTACCAAGTAGAGGGAAGTGTGTTTTCATGCACTCGCGTAGTAGGGGCAACCACTATTTTGCCCCCAGGCGCTGAAATATACCATTTTTATACCTTTGCCCCCATAATATTGGAGGTACAAAAAATTGGCAAAATATTGGAGGTATAAAAAAGTTTGAAGTAAGATATTTATATTTTTCGCCGTAGAATCTAAATCTGCTATCCAAAATATACAGTTCAGGTCAAAATTTTGAAGTGAGGTGGCCTGGGGGCAAAATGGGCGGTTGCCCCTGGTGGGCGATTGCATGAAAACAAACTTCCCTTTTCATGGTAGAGATCCCCCAAGTTTCATTAATTTATCTCTAACTGTTTAGATTTTACAACGTACGTTTGGAAGGCTTATTTTGCTATCATTGCCTCTGTAGGGGGCAAAATATAGGAGATAGAAAAAATAGTTTCATGTAAAAGTTTATAATTTTTCACTGTAGAATCCAAATATGCTATCAAAAATATACACTCTAATTTAAAATTATGAAGTTGGGTGGCGTGGGGGCAAAGTGGGTGGTTGCCCCTAGTGGGCGATAGCATGAAAACAAACTTACCTTTGCATGGTAGAGATCCCCCAAGTTTCATAAATTTATCTCAAACTTTAAAAAATTTGAGAGGGGGGGGGGAGAGACTTTTGGACCACCCTGTATAATTGTCTGAAGGGTTAGGAAGTTCACTATTTTTGAATTCTTTATATTAGTAGTTTCGATTTTGTTGACTGTGGCTCTTCAAAATCTTTAGAGGACTAATAAACCATTTTCCAGTCATTCAATCGAGCTGAAATTTGTCACATACACTCTATAGCAATATAAAAGCATTCTACCAATTTTAGGGATATTACTATTACACAATATTATATAAAAGAATTTATAATAAAAACTTCGTTTTCATGGGTTAGTTTTTATAGGTATAACCAAACCACATTTTTAACTGTATTAATTATCGAAAAACTGCATAGGTTGTAAAAATCACATACTTATTGTTTGACATTAAGATCAAGAAAAATAAAAGAGCATTAAATGTGTTTAAAATAATTTAAAACTTACATATAGTTCTCATCGAAACTTCATTCATTATTACCATAACAATTGATTTGTTTAAAATTGATGCAAGCGTTCAATATACCCTAAAATTAAAGTTTAGTAATTTCCACGTAATATCAGGAACAATACACCACACATGCAGCATTTTATAGCAGCTATTAAGTGAAATTGAGAGCAAGAACATATTATCGTTTCTTGTAATC
This sequence comes from Gerris buenoi, assembly GCA_001010745.2. NCBI lineage: Eukaryota > Metazoa > Arthropoda > Insecta > Hemiptera > Gerridae > Gerris > Gerris buenoi. Next base: position 142,855 of record KZ651081.1, on the reverse strand, counting down.
TAAGTTTTTTTACACAAGTTATTCTGGCTGGGGAGGTTCATAAAAAATGAAGGACATCTATACACATTGTCTTTTAAACACAAAGTACAATGACTATTAGATTTTTTAACGAAGTGTCGTCTATAAAATAAAACTAGAGCCTGTGGGATTTGATTTTTATCAAGCCTTCGAACCTTCACGATACCAGACATGAGACTAAGACGATGAAAGCCTTATGTAAAGTATATTCAAATTCGGTGTACGCAGAGGATTGCATTGAATTGAGGATACAGGATATAATAGACCTCCCAAGTCTGCCGGTTTCTCATGAAGGGCCAGACGGACTGCGGAGGTTAAGGTCACAACTTAATGCTGCTATTATTCTAGTTCAGTGAGATGAATTGAACGACTGGGGTCAAAGAACTGTCGTCTAATTATCAAATTAAGTAAGTACTAAATGACAAGATTTGAAAAGAAAATAATATATTTGAGATACAAAAAATATTCCAAATGTTATTAAGTATTAATATATATAAAGTACATATTTCTATAAAACATTTAACTTTAAAATATCGAACATTTACGAAAAGTAAGTCGGCGGAAGAAAAGAAAGAAACCAGATTATGATAGCAAAATAATTTGGGGATAACGGCTCCCAGAGTAAATTAACATCTGAGGCTGGTCGGAGGAAAGATGGATTCTAATTAGCAAGAATGCAGCTTAGCCACCTAAACCTGACTGGATTTGCAAGTTTCAACCTTTGAAGATTTTGCAAATCCTTTAACTAAAATATACTTAAAAGAAAGACAAAAAATAACTGTTCTTAATTTGTTCCCCTTATAAAATGTTTAATATGTTTAACTCCAAACAATGCCATAAATTCAAGAGAAACTCCGGCACATTTAATTTAATAAAAATAATATTATATAATTATCGAATATAAACTAATAAGAGAATAAATGTCAATATAGATTAGGGGTTAATGCTTCCATTTGATAATAAAGTAGCACGCTAGCATTTTAAACCATACTCTATGTTCAAATTTGTAAAGTACCTTTAACAAAGAAATATTTAAAAACACTCTAATTAAAGCTTAACTTTATTAGCTGCGCTTAGTTTAATGACCATAAAAAAAGAGCCCAATAAGAAAATATAATCTTATAATTTTATTTAAACCTAATCGGAAAATCGACTCTTCAACAAGCTTTTCATTTAATTCTTAAACTTTGTTTTCATCTGTTTTCTTTTAATTTTATTATTTCTGTTATTATATTTTACGTTTATTTTTATGATTATTGTTTTATTTTATTTTATTATTTTTTTTTGTCATTATTATTATATTATTCTTAAAAGAGAAAAAGGAAAAAAAAAAGAAAAAGATATATTGTTTCAATCATATGTAAACAAAGGACAGGAGGAGACTCTCACCACAGCTCAGGGCTGACCCTCTAGTGGTGGGTTGAATAAAAACCGTATTTATGTATTTTTTTAATGATAATATAATAAAAAATTCTTTACTATAAAAAAAACACTCATTTTTCCTTTTAGTTAATTATTATTTGCCTAAATAAATTTCCTCACATAACCTTGATAAAACAAAACGTTAAGGATAAGACTATAAAAATGTTTAATGGTACATCTTTGGTATTCGTGGTAAAAAATTCAAGAACAAGAATTAAGCGTACAGTTGTGTCGTATAATAGGCTTTTCTTCAGTTATGAGATGTAATTCTATTTCGTTCAAGAAACATTACGATAACGATAAAGGAACAACAGAAATCAATCACAACCGAATAAAAAGTTGAAGCAAAACAAAAGTAAAAGAAAAACTAGCAAAACAATTTAAAAATCGAATAAATATGCCGGATTTTATCTACATACTATTTTATATATAAATAATTCTAAAATTGGGTCAGAAATAAAATTTAGAATTGCACCCCGCACATGCCATAAAGTACCAGCTATAAAATTTACTTGAAATTCAGAAGGGAATATATAAAAAGATTTTTAATATTCTAAACCAACACCTTTCACAGATTTGAATACGAATCTTTTGTAAGGCTATGACGTAACAATAGGAAGGGATCTATTATAGGTATAATGGAGTGGAAGACCAAGGCTAAAATATGAAGTTAACGGGAACCTTATAGGAACATAGAGACGAGGATATAACTCAAATCTGTGCCTCTCCGTTAGGCTTCACACTTTTCACTTCGTCAAATTCGCCACACATATCTTACAAACAAGAGAACCATGAGTATCTAGCAATAAAATAGAGAGAGCTATTCCCAAGGAATAACACAAATCAATCAAGAAAACAATATTGAAACCTTAGAAATAGAACTAGAGTTTAGAACAAAGTGAAATACACGAACCGAAAGATATCTAATTTAAAGTTCAAATAAAACACTAAAGTGAATTCCAACAAGACGAAGAAAGTGGAAGATCAAAAATTGAGATTCAGTTTACTAATTAAACCTGTAGAAACTCGACAGTTTTAAATATTACCTTTTTTTTATTTATAAATGATACATTTTGATTTATAGGAATAAACGATTGAGTATTTTGTTTAGTACATATAGCAATGAATGACTCAAGGTCTAATATAGAGATTGGACATGTATACAAGAATATTAAAAAAAAAACAGCTAATTTAAGATACATTCAGATACATGCAAGAGCATTTAAGAAAGGGTTTCAATTCAACTGTTACCAGCCCTACGCCCTACGATGGATTGTATCACATCCTGTTACCTTTTATTCATCTCACATCATGTAATCTTTTATCTTATTTAGAAGTTCATTCAAATGAGGATGAACGATATGGAAAAATAGTCTTTAAGCTATTCTTGGTTTAGGTCATCAAAAAAGACTGTGAAACCACAAGAGAAAATTCGGTTTCAGAATCATCGGATTCTGAACTTAAACACAAATAGTATAGCTTGAAAAAAATAGTAAAGCTTCGTTGGTCTTGGGTCCACGCAACTGAAATCGGAGCGGAGTCAAGCGCTTTCGGATGCTATACACCCTTAACACAACTCCGCTCCGCTCCGATTTTGTTGGCCGCTTGGCCTAAGGTTTATAGACAGGTAGAGTTCATTTATCGCATTTCAACATAAATATATACTAATAAGAGATACAAAATGATGGTTTGTCAAAAGTAGCTCCAGATTAATTTCAACTGTCTGTCTGCGCTCTTTAAATGTTGCCAAATTGATACATTAATTCATACAAAAAACCAAACAATTTTAACAGATTTAAAGGCAACCAATAGCTTATAAAAGGATAAAATTATTAAAATATACGAAATAGGACGCGAGGAAGCTATGTGTCACGTGTACTCAACTAATTGACAATTTTTTTTAAAGCACAAAGAAATATATTATATTTCTTACCCCCTAAATAATTAATTTCCTGCAATCTTATTCTCATTCAATAACAATAGAAATAATTGTCCCCTAAATTCTGAATGAAATTAATAGTCATTTAGAAAGGTCTCCTTTAATTTTCAGAGGCCTCATTTTGTTTTAATTATACCAAATTCTAAAGGTCAGAAATCAATAAAGTTGATTGGAAAATGCTCGACAATATTAAAAAAAGGTTCATCTTCTACAAGAAAATATTTTTAAAAAATATACCTCATTCCCTCTTAACAACTGTAAAAAAAAAAAAACAGGCATGATTAAAACAAATTTTTACTACAAATATAAGTATGTCACACAATACAATATAAAATCAACTGTAATAATCAGCCAGTTTGTTATGCTCTACTGGAAAAAAAATATCTAAATTAGAAAATAAATTAAAGGTCTTTATTTATAGATAAAACTCGCATATTTTACCGATTAATTAAATTACATGCAAGCACAGTAAAGTGATCAGTGGGTGTCTTAAATACTTGTTTCGCGGCATGCTAATTCAGGAATAACCAGGGACTGTATTAAGGTCGGATATGAACGAGTATTAGTCAATAAACCTGATCAGAGTTATGTGGAAATCGTAAAACTCAAATCTTTTTTACATTTAAATGATACATACCAAGATGCTTTGTTTTATTTCTTTCTTGTGAGTAGGTCAGGTTATACGAATAATGTGATAAAAAAATCCCAATAAAACAACCCGGACAAACTTGATTTCTGTTCCAGGAAGCAAAAACTCATTCAGATTGTTGTCAAGTATAGCTAATAAAACAGGTCTTACACAGAATTAAATATTCGACTGTGGACAATTTATACAACCTTATAAGCATAGTAAAATAAAAAACGCCCAATGATGCCCACTCATATGTGTCGCACTTGCGTGACAGATCACTTGGTGTCTCTCACTAATTCAAATTGTGCACCTTATTGCAGTTTGAAAAAGAAAAACAGTATCATATCACATTGTTGATATGTTATGAGATTATGCCATTAAGTTTGGTACAAAAATTTTATATAAAAGGAGCAAATACTTTCACAATGCTTAAATGGGTTAAATTTGCAATAGAGCTCTTTGGTAATTGTTCTGTATAAATGCATTGTGATGTAATTTATTTTTTTCTTAGATTTACAATCCTTTAAGTAGAATTTATATTTCTTTGTATGACAAATTTAAGCAAGAAGAATAGGAAATAATATAATTATTTATAATTATTTTCCAAGAGGTAATAAATAGAAATATATAGGCTTTACGTAAACATAAAAAAATTTAACATTTTTATTTTCGAACATGTGCTAACATTAGATTAGTATATTGTTTTGAAGAGTTAGCACCACGATTAATCATGATTTTTTTGAAAATGATTTTATTAATTGTAGGCAAAAAGCTATCTAAGCTTAGCTTAGCTGTCTAAATTTATCAATCGATGTTGCAGAGTCATTGCTATAGCAAAATACCTCCTTGAGAGATGGATCCAATTTAATATTCACAAACTGATTCCATCCAGAATTTTAATCCTTAGATATTCGTGACCAGATTAGCTAATGGAAAAAGTATCAGCCAAAGGCTTAAGCAAATACACATTTAACAGTGTATGCAGTGAATGTGTGAATTTAATTTAATAGATATAGCATTCTTTCACTGGATTGCATTAAGAATGACAGCATTATTCTGGATTGCATTAGAATGTAAAACACAAGGCTTTTATATGCTAACATTGCATTAATTTCTACCATGTAAGAACTTCAGAGTAGATAATAACAATAGTTGCCCAACTTCGAAAATGGCATATGCTCAGGCACAAAATAGAGGAAGACAAGAATTTATTAAAGCTTTACGCTTTAATTTTACTGTTACAGCATTTTGGTTTGTGCAATATGCTTTTTACAATTGTTGAGCTCTGTGTTAGTTTTAATAACTGGGTCTAAACAATGGGAAATGTAGTCAACATTTTCTTATGTATTGAGAAGAAAGGTTATGGAGGACGTACTTAAACTTACTGAACACTTTAACCCTTGACGTAGGTGGGACCTTCAAAGTGAGAAAGACGAAGAAAGGTTTGATTGATACCAGTCATTCTAAGATAATCCAAGAGGCTGCATAATTCAATTTTAGTCGGTATAACTTCATCAAAGATGCAAAGGAAAAGGAGGTAAATGTGAAATACCTGAACAGAATTAAACGTAAAGGATCCAGTCTTTTCAACCCTCAATTATAGCTTTTCCTCACTTCCAGCACTCGGGATCAGAAGAGGATAAAGAATCCGTGAAGAGAATGTAACACGGAACGTAGAAAATTGTAAGATAGGAGACGAAGACATTGATTATACCGGTACCCAAGACCCCGTCAGAACCCAGCCCAACCCTTGGGAGAGGAGGCTACATGCAATCACCTCCAGCCACTCCATTACCAAGTGCAAAAGGACACGACTTAGTACCTAGCAGTAATATCCTAGCAGTCAATAAGACAAGACAATTCCACTACTTTCTGTACATCCCAACCAGTCCGCTACAAAACATCTGTTACCAGAATAAAAATACTGTTAGACACGTACCACCGTAATGAATAAGGTACTATTTATGTCTGTAAGTTTATTAAAAACCAAGTTAAACATAAAAGTTAAGTAGGTATAACACGAAAAAGTAACAAATAAATTCCATCGAGAAACAGTGAATATAAAAATAAAAATATCCTACTGTTAAAGAATTTAAGATAAAAATGTTCGAGTAAGGAAAGGCGTATCTAAAGCTAAAAGTTATCATTATTATAGGTAATTATTAAGTAAGTATTAATTTGTTAAGTTAGTATTAAGTTCATTATTAAAATCTTAGGATTCCCACCACGCATTGTATTATTTAGTTTATATTTAAGATCCTTTGACAAGAAAAGGTGTTAAAATGATTTGTAAAGCTCAATAAACCATATTAATTCGAAATATAATAGTATACAAAACGTTTATTAAGTCTTTAAAATAGGCAAGAAAGTCAAAGCCAGTAAACCATGGAAATGACAATGGCGAGAAAAAAAAGGATGACATCCTCAAGGTATAAAGTATCAGAGAAAAAACTGTTTTTTACACAGAAGAGAGGAAAGGTGACGTTGCGTTCAAACGTAGGTTTTCAGCGTGTCTTGTCGAGTTGATGTCGCTCCAGTTTCCAAAGTGAATGTGATAGTGAAGTTTTCTTTTGGTATGTGTCAGTGTCAAATGTTCATCTTCTTAAAAGACTCGTGGAACGAAGGTGACAGTTTGACCAGGTGCAGATGGCAGCCTTCACTACTAAGATGCTACGGTCACAAAGTGGACAGAAAGTAAGTCTGAATGAGGCCAAACTGCCTTTAGGTCCATTAAGAGAAACCAATAAAGTAGTTATTGATTTTTTTTGGAGGGTGTCTTTAAGAAAGGATTAATTAATATTTTGTTGACTAAAATTTCTTAATACAATAAATTTACACTTCTTTTCAATTATGCAAAACCCAATTAAGATATAGACTCATTAGAAGTATCAATTATCATTATTAAACATTATTATTATTTATTAAAAGTAATTTCATACACGAAGGTCATCTAATCTTACAAAAAAATTGAGATAAAACTACAATACATTTTTTTTTGTAATGAGTTTTATTGAAAGATAATGGTCTATTTTACTATTAAGATGAAAAATGATCAATCTCCTTATGTGGATCATCCTGACACAGCTATTTACAAAATTATTGTTTTGTTACAAGCTTAGGTCAGTTGCAAATATACCTATTTATCCCTAAACCAGGTGAAAGACGGCTTTTCTTCTTCAGGCGAGATATTTATGTTCCAACTTTCATAATGTAGAAAATGAAAAATAGTAAACGAAGATTAGAATCTGTAAGAAAAAGAAAACGTGACATACACAGTTATTACTTCAGTACTTGCGGCTATTGATAACTAACTCCTTAGCAACTTCAAGGAAATATCAACAAAAATTTCTATTGTATAAATTATAAAGCCCAATACAGCTAAACATTTATACATACAAATAAATATAACTAAATGAATGACGACTTGAGGGAGAGTAAAAGCATTTTTTGTTTTCTTCTAGATTTATATTAACTTTCTAAAAATTGTTGAATAAAAAGAATTATAGTGATATTGTTTCAAAATTATGTAAATCGAACTGATTTTGTTTTCCTTTTTTTCTTACTCCAATCGAGATTAAGTTAGAGTATTAAATGTATACAATATTATTATTATTACATTAAATTTATTATTAAGTACTTTAATATATTTTTTAAATCTTAAAAAAGGTATTATAATCATAATAGTAGACGAATAATGACAAAACAGAGGCAGCAAGTGACCATCGCAACGCATTCTTAAGAGCAGGAACATTATTTTCTCTTTGAGCGCCGAACAATTGTGCTTTAGAAAACAACATGTTATACTTGAAGTCGTAAATAAGGGCAAATATAATAGCATAAAACTATGCACATCAACTTTTACTCACGAAATTAAAAAATTCGGGATTATTTATCAGTCAAAAAATATTGTAGACTTTTTCCCAATGAGATGACTTAATTCAAGCCACATAAAACAAGTTCATAGTTCTTTATAAACAATTGTATTCCTTTTTTTAAAAAAAAAAAAAAATATATAGAAAGCACATTTATTGGTATAAATTGTAATGAAAACAACGGGGAGTAAAGGTAAGATAGAATTTTACCTCACAATCGTTTCCAATAAACTGAATTACAAAACAATACAATCTCGGATAAGACAATGATTGTTTTACATCCAATCCCATCAGCTAAAGATTGTTATGGACCAGGAAATATCTGTCACGAAACAATATCAAAAGAGGTTTTTAACAGTTAGAATAAAATTCAGCTATATATTCGTGTAATGTGAAAACAATGGGGTTTGGCAGAAGTTGCGGGTAAGACCGAAAATTTATCTTGAGGCTGTTGCACAAAGTAATGATCCATTCAGACCTGCTGCCGCCGCAGGAGGCCGTTGTCACGACTTGCAGCGTTGCGTAAATCAGAGGAAGGTTAAAGGAGCTACAACTGAACCACCTGGGATTGGCCAAATTTACGCAACTTTCCCCAAGATTCGAACAACTGACAAGTAGACAGTTTATACTCAAGGTTGTGGCATAAAACCCCAAGAAAACCAGCACTTATTTCTATTAATAGTCAAAACAATGGAATTAGATGCAATTTCAATAATTTGTAATTTTATCAGGGACCGTTAAAACCCTTTTTTTACCCATTTAATAAGATTTGATCTCATCCTTTCTTTGGTATTGTTCCTTTCAAATAAAACAAAAAGAATCAATGGATGTTTCAACAATTATCATGCAACTGTATAAACACAAGTAAAATTAGCTTTAGATGATAGATATTGAAATAATAATAAACCAATAGAGCATTCACCAGAGACAATACTGCTAATATTTAAGGTCTTTTAGATGTGTTCGAATATTGATTTATCTATATATATGGAAAAAATATCAGTCATAAACCTGCAATCCGATACATTTGTGTAATAAGAGGAAATCAATTAGGTTTTAGTTGAGAGATATCTATGAGACATATATCTGACCTATACACAGAAATTGTTCATAAAAAGTATTTAGTTAGCGATGGTATAGGGTTATTGTTACAATTCGAAAAAGACGGACACTTTAAGAGATACTTAAGAAGAATTGTTAAGAAGATATGAAGCATACAGAAACATTTACTAAAGTTTATACTTTAGTAAATGTAAAAATAATTATTATTAATTATTTTTTACTTTAAACATTTAGCCCATACACCCAAATGAAAAATAGCATGTACAATTGCTAAAAAAAAAATAGGATAACTAAAATACTCTTCGAACGGCCTCTAAAAAATAATATTGCTGCAACATCTTTTTGAGATTGCAATTTGAAGCAAACAACAATTGTCTAAGAGTAATTTGCGTATCTTTCTATTCATCAGTATTCTTCTATCATGAAGAAGCAACTGCATTGCAAAACTTTTTCAACACAAGAATTCGACGAAGAAAAACCTTGACCGGGAAGTGCACTTCTAACAAAAAACAAGCTAAAATAAACTAAACAATTCAAGCATTATACCTCTTTCTAGAGGCAGCAAATATGCCAAATGTGTATAGAGGTTTAGTCTAATCTAAATTTTTAATTTAATAGAACGTAAAAAATAAATATAAATATTATGACGTCAATATCATACGAAAAAATATAATTAGAAAATAACTTTAAAACTTAAAAAACTGTGATAAGTATTATAATATTAAAGAGTAATTTAAATTATTTTATCTTCAAGAAAGAGAAAAATTATAAAGAATGAATTGCAGTGGAAAAGCGAATAAAAAGGTAAAAAAAGATCTGCTAAAGGTCAGCAAGGATGAAAGCAATTGATAGGTAATTGAGAGGAAGATCCAATCAGACTGTTGGGGGCAGGAGATTGGTCAGTACGTGGTTCTTTCGGGGAGATCAGCAGACCGTAGACAATCCAATCAACTACGGTTTAAATATGTAATTCTCTGGTCAAACAAAACGCTTAGGATCTTCTAGTCAGTCAACTATTGGACAGTTAAAAAAAAGGTTGTTCTTTAATCCACACAATAAATCTTTCAAGGTAGAGCCAGTGAACCTATAAATACATTCAACTGAACGCAAACCTTATTTTTGTGAGAAGAAAATAAAAGTAAGAAGAGACAACTCGAATATTGTTTATTGGTTAAGTCCCCATCCATTGCGATTTTGGAACAGTGGACAAACTTTAAGTTAAGAGGAGCTAATTGGTAATTGTTAAAGATAAAGGTTTTGAACGGGATCACCACAATAGGCCAAAAACTGGTCTTCATTAAACATTATCTTCTTTAATCGCATCGTCGATAAAATTAAAGGGAATGAAAAAATGAAAAACGTTGTAATCAAAAGAATAAAGGTCTATATCTAATTTGTAAAAGAGTCCAGAACCAGATTCGCTCGTCGATTTTACTATACATATATGGGCTGTGTTGTGTGATCCTCTATATAAAAATTGTTTATTACTGTGCAAAAGCAAGAAGTGAGTATTAAAATGTAAATTTAAGGAAATCGAAAATGATTTAATGACGACTTTTTTATGACAAGGATAAGAATTCTTATTAAGATTTGTTTCTAATTAAATAAATCAAGAGGTAGTTGTTGTTATGCAGAAATATGCGGTAGTAGCGTAGAGTAATAATAATAATATCAATGTAAATTTGACGGCTGGAAACAAAACAGAATGATTTTGCGTGTGCAGGTCACTCGTGTCAGAGGTTATGAACCCTCTGGTCAGCACTAAGGGGGTTTTATATTACTCCTTTCATTCCAGGAAAAAAGAGTATGATACGAATAATATGTTTGTTTTATTTTAATAATATATGATACGTATAATATGTTTGTTATATTTTACCACGGCCACAAGTATTTCGATCGTTTATTTTGAATAACTTACATGTGGTTTATAAACACTTGTATATTTGATCCACGATAACTAAACAAACTGATTGTGTCCGTTAGTGGGTCAACTAGGTTTCAAGCAATGAATAACCCCAGTCACTCTGTCAATAGCCCCCTCCTAGTATTGTAACAATTCATAAAAGAGACTCACCGAAGGGGAAATAATACATAGGCAAAAAGAAATGTTCAAACACCACGAACTTGTTGAGAACATATAGAACAACATAGAGTAAATATACGGGGGNGGGGGGGGGGGGTACAGCATGCACTAATATAAAAATAAATATAAAATATTTAAGTATTATATAAATAAATATTTACTCACATTGGCTCTCAATATGAATAATTAGATTGAAGCACCACTTACCTGAAACCAAAATGCAACAAATTATTGTAATTATAAGTAAATATAGAAATGCTACAAAGTATATATTATAGTTAGAGTGGTATGAAAAATTGATGGGTTATAAAAGTAGTTTTCGGTAATTTCTACATACACAACACATAGTGTTTATTTAAATCTAAGGGGTATAGTTTTATTTGTTAATATTTGCACAACAAATATAAATCTAATGTGTTACTGCTTATTCGCACCATTTCATTACAAGAAACACTGGCTTTATCTCATAACATAAGTATTTAAAAAATGTTAGAAAGAATAAGATAACTTTTAATAAAGATAATTGGTTTTTATCCATACATTTGGTTTTATTATTTTTATTTTTAAGATTTAGTAGTCTTAAGTGAAAAACACATAAAAACCTTTATGTTACCAAAGCTTTAAAACCAAGATACGTATATATTAGGAAATACTGCATTACTTTTTACTAACTAGTGGCTGAAGCATATTATTTCGTTTCTATTACTAATCAATAAATCGATAATTGTACCCGAAAAAAGCAACGAGTTGTTGCAACAGAATATTTCACGATTCTTTAGAGGTCGAGATTATAATTCTTCGGATTATTTTTATTTTTTATTTTAAAAAGGGAGTGAGAGCATTATTTTATGATTATCATTGATTTCAAATGTAGTAAAATATGCAATGTAGATAAAATTATCAGCTGATGAAATCGAAGCCATTAAACGTACAATAAGTGAGAAAAACAATGAGGGTGACTCTTTCATGTAATAGAAAACATTTAAAGAGTCAGAGTACAATAATTGTAATTTTCACCTAGCATTCTACTATTAAAACCAAAACCACAATCACATATATTTTAAAAAGTCCGATTTCGATGAGGTGAATTTATTGGCTATGCACTTTTATGATGATAATGTTTTGGTGGTCTATTATAAATTTTACTTGTCCCAAAAAACACGTACGTATTAAATAATCCAAAATAAAATTCAATCTGGTTCTAGACTGTATTATAAATAATTTTTGATAATTATAAATAAATAAGATTGTACTTAAGGGGAAAATTGACACAAATACCATTCTGCAGATTGTTGAATGAAAGTTTTGGAGGGGTTCACGCATAAACCCATATCGACCGGATCGAGATACAGAGAGGGTATCAGGTTCACGCAATTCTCCTTCCTACCGACTCACAAACTAGCATCGGTAAATACTTCTACAGAGATAATCGTGAGTTCCACTTTCAACTTATCCGTCGACCTGCTAGCGAGAAAAAAAAGGATACATACATCCTTGCACGCATACTAAAACCGGACTTGGATACGCCAACGCTTGAGAAATTGGTGTAGGTGAACGAGGAGAGAAACTAAAAAGGTTTACTTGCTTCACCAAATACAAGAAACCACCATCAACATTATTTTTATCCCCTTGCAATAAAATATAAATGAGTAGAGAAATTCCCTAAGGACTTAGACGGTCTTTACATTGTAAGACCTTTTAAACTTTAACTAGGACTGAGAGAGGTCAAATAAAAAAAATCATCTCAGGTAACTAACTTTAAAATACATTTTTTACGTTAAATTGCACCTAAATTTAATTAAACCTGTTAATTAACGTAAAATAAGAAGCTTGAAAAAGATAATTGAATTTATTTTATGAAAGTGGTAAATCATAAATGAAGATTCAAGTATTAAGTGCAACAGAAAAGTGAAAAATCAGTATAACAACCTCGAACAAAACTGTCTCATGTACAGAATAAGATTGAATTTAAATACAATGATATCTAATTTAATCAATTTATTTTTAAACACATAAAAAAAAGTGTTCAACTTTTTCTTGTTGGTTGTTAACTTTTTTTTGCAATTTTCAGCTAAATCATTTTTGTTTGTAGCAATATATTGGAAACTAGATCATTCCCAGAAGAACGAGCTATGGTTTTGACAAGTTTTTTTTAAAGATAAAATCCTCCGAAGCTATTTCAAGAAATAATGTTGTCAATTTTTTTTAGTAGCCTCCCAAATTTGAAGCTAAAATTTATTTTTCGATTTCTCTTAGGAGTACAATTTTTCTAACTTGTTTCCCAAATTTAATTGAAATCGGCTCAGTAATTTAGGTTTCACGCTTATGAGCGAGCACACGTTCTACATTATACAGGGTGACCGGAAGTAAACCAGCCAAACTTCATGGTTAGTATCTATGGCCAAATTGGAACAAAAAATGTCGAGGAAGCATATGCCCAATTCTCAATAGTTCTCGAGATATCGATTTATTTCTTTTTTTTTAAGTGTTTCATGAAAATTTTCCAAAAATGCCAAATATCTCAAAAACTAAATGAGATAGGGAAATCAGGGAAGGAATAATTTTAAAGAGCATAAAAAATCCTTTCAGAATCACTCATTTATTTTCAAATTATCAGCTGCTAAGCATCTTTTAAGTCCTTTAAAGTTAAATTTGAAAATTTGGATTTTTTGAAATTCGACCCCAAAATTCCTGAGCTTTCTACTTATAATTGAAGGATGCTAGAAGTGTGACGATTTCAGAAAAAACTTCTGCTTTTCATAAGCTTTCAAATTGTATAATTAAAGCTTGAGATCAACAGACTAGTTTTTGAATTATAGCGAATTATATTGAATGTTACCAGGCGTGCATTTTTTTGGTCCGGATCACAACCAACTCTAGTAAAAATGCAAAAAAGGTTTTCCCAAAACGATACAACACCGCTGAACAAAAAATTTCCTATAAACATGGTTCCGAAAAAGCTTCGTTTTCGAGATATTCGCAAAAAACGTAAAACAAACAGCAATTTTGGACGTTTTTCATAAAAATTCTTAAATAATGCACTACTTATCATAAAACACCTTAAAGGAAACCTCGTAAGGAATATAATTTTTTGTTGAATAACACCCTTTCCAGCGCTGCACAACAAACTCCTGATTGTCTGTGAAATTTCAACATTTTTACGTCCCACGTCCCTGTCACTTTATTAGTCAATCCATTAAGGTGATCTCCATAAACGCTTAACATTAAAAGATTTTGTCGTAGAGAGCTAAAATTAGTATAATTCGACTCTCTACAAGATTAGCTTTAAGGAGTAATATGGTAATAATTGTATTATTAGATAATTTTTATGGAAAACGTCCAAAATTAGAGTTTGTTTTATGTTTTTTGCGAATATCTCGAAAACGAAGCTTTTTCGGAACCATGTTTATAGGAACTTTTTTTTTAGCGTCAAATTTTCTATAAGAAACCCTCAGTGTTGTTGTATTGTTTGGGGAAACCGTTTTTGCATTTTTACTAGAGTTGGTTGTGATCCGGACCAAAAAAATGCACGCCTGGTAACATTCAATTCAATATAATTCAAAAACTAGTCTGTTGATCTCAAGCTTTAATTATACAATTTGAAAGCTTATGAAAAGCAAAAGTTTTTTCTGAAATCGTCACACTTCTAGCATCCTTCAATTATGAGTAGAAAGCTCAGGAATTTTGGTGTCGAATTTCAAAAAATCCAAATTTTCAAATGTAACAGGACTTAAAAGATGCTTAGCAGCTGATAATTTGAAAATAAATGAGTGATTCTGAAAGGTTTTTTTATGCTCTTTCAAATTGTTCCTTACCCTGATTTCCCTATCTCATTTAGTTTTTGAGATATTTGGCATTTTTGGAAAATTTTCATGAAACACTTAAAAAAAAGAAATAAATCGATATCTCGAGAACTATTGAGAATTGGGCATATGCTTACTCGACATTTTTTGTTCCAATTTGGCCATAGATACTAACCATGAAGTTTGGCTGGTTAACTTCCGGTCACCCTGTATATATACAACACACGTCAGCCATTTATTAAAAAACCTTTTTACTTTTTGGACTCAGGGTACCTCATAATGAGTAAATTTATCAAATGATTAAAATCAATATTTCACGCTATCACAATATTTTCTCTTTATATATGCGACATATAAAAAAAAAATTACAGCCTTATATATTCTTCAATCTTACGCAATAAATAAGGATATTACAAAAAAAAGTGTTGGACCAATGATCAATTCATGCGTTCAAAAAATTTATTTGACTGATTCAGATTTTTATGGTTATGAGATTTTTTCCGCATCTTTACTTAATAAGAAGATAATACTTCAAGACGATGACAGGAAAGGTAAATAGGTAAGATGCTAGAAGAAGTCAAACGTGAAGATGAAGGTAAAAGGAAGACTTGACTTCCGTATATAGTATTATTGAGAGGCTCTCTCTAAAGCTAATGCATAAATCAGCAGGGCGATAAGCATCGAGTAGACCCAGACCATGTCAAAGAAAACCAAACTACTCGGCAACTCAAGAGAAGACCCGTTAGTTTAAGTCAAGTGTTCCACTCTCACGAGCAAAACCAATCAATATTTCATAAAACAACAGTGATTTCCATGTTTTTGTCCCTAACCAAATAATTCTTACATAATATGTATACTCAAACATTTCCAAACTGCAGGAGTAGTAACAAGTTGCTATGGCGGGTAAGGCCATATAGACAGAGTTAGAATGAGATATCGGACGGAGTTAGACTGAGGAATAGGAATGATTGGTATTGATCAGTCGTAAAAAAGGACCCAAAACCTAAACTCAGTATGATGAAATAAAAGCTGATATGAACATAATTAACGCTCTTTATGTTTTGGTCAAATGTAACACTTGGTACTATAAAAATATAACTTAAAGAGGCAAGCACATAACCTTCCCTTAAAGCTGTAATTCTTAACTATAATCATAAAAAAAAAAAAAAAATTAAAAAAGCTGAAGTAACCATAACCCTTAACTTTAAAATAACGTTGCAACCAAACTGAACGTAAAAAGAAACAAAATCAGTATACTACTACTGTTAGAATATTAAAAAGTTTTAATGACAAAAAATTAATAATGATACATAATTTGTATCTATTAATGATAAATCTATTTTTGTCTAATGTAGAAGCATAATACAGCAATTAAAACAGATAAGTCTCACTCAATTAGTATCACTGGTAGAAGTTATAAAGTTAATAAACCTATTAAAACGATATACAATTTAATACTTGTTGATTTGTGTTTTTAGCTTTTTAATAAAGATGTAAAAACACTAAAATAGTTTTATAGTCCAAAACTTGTTCGAATCATATATCTACACAAATAATGCTGAAATTCATTTCCTAACTAACACGAGTGAACTACTGAAATGGGTTTTCTATCAGTGATATTATGAATAAGGCGATAACCTCGCCCATTCTAAAATCCCGTTGGAGACGAGATTTTAAAAGGCTAACAAGGCGGTTTGTATTATTTATTCATAACTAGAGGCCACCTTGTAGTCAAAATATGAATAGGCACAGGTTAGATTACAAATAAATATTAATTTTTCAATAAAGCAATTTATGATTAAAAAAAAAAAAAAAAATCAAATAGGTTATAAATAACACTTTTCTTTATTATAGATCACCAAAGATTCGCCGATATTTCATCCAGCTTCGTTATAGTTATTAATCAATGGTCGTTTCTTTTTTATATTTACGATGTGTTGAATCTATTGGTAATTTTATATTTACAACATGTGAATGAGGATTAGTTCCAGTGAAAATTAAATAAAATCGTATTTTCACAGAAACTAATTTCATTGGACAAATACGTATTTAAAGTTAACATTTCATCTTCAAATCCATTAAAAGATTGATTATTAAATTTCAGGTGTTAAAATAGTTCCGAATTTGATATCATTTTTACGACATATTTATTTATTTCTTTTAAATTCATATGGAAAACAAAACGATATAGGAAAAAGATATAGGATTTCAACAAGTTTATCTTAAAGAAACAGAAACGTAATAAACAATTTTCACGAACACAAATAAAATAACATCTATCTTAATATGATGGATAATATGATAAATTCGCTCAATCTTACCTATCTTCAGCTAATTAGTTTCGCTTTATACATCGCACAAATCATAGAGAAATGTAAGAAATTTAGACTAAATGTTTCTAATTAAAGCAAATAATTTACCTTGCTAACGAGAGAATATTGCAACATCTTAACGACATTATTAATCATGAGCATCTAATCTATTTTATTGAAATTTCGTCAGGTTGAAAAATTAAACTGATTTAAATATTGAGATAATGAATAGTTAGAGTAAGTTGAAGTGGGTAAACACTTCCTAAAATCGGTTGCTACTTTTTAAAAGTATATTTCAATGATATACTACACTTTGTTAATATAATAAAACGTAGAAAAAGTTCTGCAACATTATATTACAAACAATTATATACTAAAAACACTTGACCTCCAAAAATAAACTAAGATAATTCGAGGAGCAAAAAAAGGGAGAGAATAATATGCTGAGACCTGAGACATCACACTTGAATACAAGAACAGGAATCCTTTTAAGTTTATAAGATATCACTTAAGCCATTAGTGTTCAACAATCAATGACTTTTGTTTTCGTGTAAATCTTCTAGAACCACGAAATACACAAAGTTCCATATCACGTATACCGAAACTAAAAAAAAAAATCTATCACTTGGCCAGAAAGGACATATACAATCACGTGACTCTGAACGAAAACACCTCAGGAGATGATTCTCACACGCAAGAATGTTTTCTAGCAAAGCGTGACGCTGATGTAGATTAAGAGAGCCCTACGAAGGCTATGATAATGGTCAAATGGTCAGTCACGTCAAAATTCCTACGATTTTAATTTGAACATTTAAGGTTTGTTTTGTTGCCTGTGGCGTCAGGACAGGCAATATCACGACGTGAGTGGTCAGTTGAAAACCACCAGCTATAATAAGAGAATGCAATCTTGAGACAATACACAAGTAAGTCAATAACAAACTACAGACCGCAAAACCACGTAGAGTAATCAAAACCGAGATATGAAATATAGAAAACCATAAGTGTGGTTCTATAAATAGTAAATTAAATGCCAACTCTATAAGAGAGAAAAATCAGAATCAAATTATTTTATACAGCTGTGATTTAATTTAGTTTACCTTCTCATCAAAACATGATAATCTTATCACAAAAAAATAGACAAGACATAAAAAAAAAAAAATTAAATCCATATAATTTAAAGGAGAAGAGAATTATTATAATTACTTTGACCTCGAATTTAGAAAACTATCACCACAAAGAACGAAATAATATAAAATAGGTCACAGAAATAAAAATGAAAAATCAGTTATTTCTAAGATAGTGAATTATTTGCTCAGTAATAAAACTCAAAAAGCGAAATTGATCATTTATTCAGAAAAAAAACCACTACAGATATTATTGTTAGACTCTAATTAGCATTCGCAATTTTTTGGAGAAGCACGGTCTTAGAGAATATCAAGTTAAAGGACATAGGTATGGATCAAGAAGCACTCCCATACCTAAAAGTTTACAAAGCATTTTGAAGAAGTTGGTATTAACATAAGGGAATTAACGCGGGTATAGCTAAATCTATCATTTTTGACTCTTTATCTTAAATAATCATATACATGGATAATTTTAATTTCATTTTACAGCTGAATATTTGTTTATATCCTTTTAACCAAGTTTTTAAGCAAATTATTGTAATTTTCAGTTTCAGTTATTTTAATGAGTCGATAGAATGTAGTTTATGGACGAAACATTAAGTTTTGTAAATTTATTATTAAAAGTTAATGAGTTATTTATTATTTGTAAGAGATTGATTAATAAGCTGTTTACTAGCAACTCATGATAAATGAGCAGTCCTACAAATGTTTTTTAATAAATACAAGTATAATGTGTTTCTCTCCGTTATCCGTTACTTCCTTCAATTAATAACATTTTAAGAGAATTTTGTACATTTAAGAGATTTCTTATCTAGGACAATTTTCCAGAACATCTCAAAACTTTGAATTCTACGAAGGAATCAAATGCAGTTTTCTTTGTAATAGTGTCTTATAAGTTTCAAGTTAGATTTGGTATGATCCAAAAAAAGTTATGCAACAATGCTTACCGAAAAAAAAAAACAATCATATTCCTATTCCTATATCTATCTGATAAGAAGGCAAGGCCACACATACACAATACACATTTGCAACTGTATCATTTAGTAAAAACTCAATAACAGTTATTAATTCATGAAGACAATAATTAATATATAATATAATAACATATAAGAAATATGAATGGTATAATGTTGGTAATCTTTACAACATTGATTCTCCTATCGTAACACACATAAAAATTATACATATATATCGATAAGTAGAGTCTATCAATGTTACCAGACAATTACCCACTCAGTAAATAATAATCTATATATATATTATTAATAATTAGTGTTTCAAATAAATTTGAAGTATATAATCTAAATTTTTATCCACATGATTATTTTATTAATTTATAAACAATTATTTTAATAATAACTTCTTAAATATCATACACGTTCACTCGACTTAATTTTGCAACTGATCTTGACGTAGGACTTGAGTTCTATCTTCTGGATCACGAACTTCATCTAAACTATTGTCACGGTTTCACGATATAACGCGATTTTAATAGTAATTAAGACTTTCAACAAAATAATGTTGTAATTGAAAAAATAAATAAAGGGAATAATTAAAATAGTTGAAAGTGACCGTGGTTTTTGAATTATTGAGAACTGAAATGCAGGTTTCTTTTAAAGGTGGGTGGTATTACCAAGAGAAAGAATTCAATTATAAAAACGTTTACATCATATCCACCATTGCCAACATAAATCCACTAACATTGCCAATATTAGTGAATTTACCCACCTAAAATGTTAAAGGACACATTAAACAAAATTATACATTCTAAATTCAAAGAAAATTAATAAATAAGAAGATTAATAATTAATAAATAAGATCTTTTCATTTGCAAATCAATTTATTTGTGGCATGTAACAAGCATGTTCTTACACTGATTCTGTTTAAACAATTTCCATTTGTTCCTTTTAGTAACACAGTAAAAACGTTCTGCAACATTAAATTGCAAGGGGAATGATAAAACAAAACCTAAACAATCTAACTGATGAGCAAGAATTAGGTAATTTATCTTTTTAGTTTTGGCTACGGTGAGAAGCAACTAATCGAATCTGATGCATTTTAATAGAATATTACAGAAATATTGGTTTCCTTATAAGCCAGTTATGGGAACTCTCCCACTAGAAAAACTGCCTTAAATGTTGCAACAATTATTCTTAAACCTATTAACTTTCAATAATAAACTACAATATAGAACTGCGATAATCAACCAACTCAATCTCAATACGGAATAGGAATTCATATTTCAATGAATGAATAAGGGGGAAAAAAGAAATTAAAATTCTAGGTTAAAAGAACGTCAAAAAAATTAAGCCCGCCTGCCGTCAAAATATTGTAGGTACTATATAAATGAAAAGCTAACAACGCCCTATTAAATAATTACTTGACACGATATTTAAAAGCGTTACATTTTTCATGTCGTTTTTTTTTGCATGACGAAAATTTCTTCTTTACCCCAGACCTAAAATATATCTATGTTACAAAAGGAAACCTTTTTTAAATCTTACAGCTGGAGCTGCCATATAAATTAATACATTTATTAAAAAATAAATAAATAATAATAGGCTAATGTAATAGGCTATCCAGGTTTTTTTTTTGTTTATTTGTTAAAAAAAAACGAAAAAAATAAATTTTTCAGGACTCCTAACGCAAATATGAATTGGTACAAAAACGAAAACAAGTATATATTTGTACTGAGGGCACCCTCCTCTTTCTGTTAAAATCCTCATCTCCTTTTTCTGTTAAAATAAATTTCAGACCCTTAAACTTCAAAACAGTTTTTTTAAAAAAATGTACTATGATATGTGTCCTATAATTTTCCAGTGTCAGGGCTATTACACATAAATAACTGCAAAATTTTAAACTTTTGTGTTTGGAACGTTCGAAGATCAGGTAAATTACAATCTGGCAGACACACAAGCGCAGGAATGTATAAGGACCCTTGTTTTTGCCTACAGACCCTAATTAAATTATGTATATAAAAATAAATTTACATCTAACAATATACTGGTTGAATGAATTAAAAAAATAGGGAACGAACTAAATTCAAAAAAGTTTTATAGTTAAGCAATTTTAATGCAGATCAATACAAAATAATTTGGTTTTTTCGAGAGAAAGCAATGTGTTAGAAATAGTAATTGGAATGAATATGGGGGCTTTAGTGAGCTAAATTTGATTACCTACCATCCAACAAATTTAATCAAAATCAGACAAATAATTTTTAAAATATTTTGAATTTGAAGACAAAATGTCTTTCTTCAAAATTTATGTTTACAATAAATATTTATAGCTATAGTGAATTTAATTGTTGTCAGTAAACAGTCAATCTTTGAGTATAATTAGGGATAGTGTTATTTTCTCATTGATCCTAAGGTTTGAATTTGGTTGAGGAAACTTCTTCATTAAAAAATAAATAAATTATTAGCTTGTACATTTTTATTGCCCATAGAAAACAAGTATAAAGCAGATTTGAATTATATTATAAGTACCAATAGTATATGATTAGTCAATAAAACACTCGAAACTAATCTGCTTAAAGCGCGCTCATTCAGAAGTGTACACAAGAGTATTATTGGTTTTCATAAACAACGAAAGGACGCGATATGAATATGGAAGTAGTTGAGTTAAGAAAGGAGAAAGGTTTATAATGAATTAACTTGTACGACTGTGCTATCTCGAGATGAAGTCGGTAAGATATTCGAGTCAGGTAGTGAATGAAGCAAGTGAGACTGCCTGTATTTAAATACGGCAAAGAAAACGGTTCCATAGCTTAGAGTTAGAGGGTCAGGGGTTAGCAAGTGTGGAACCTTGGCGTTAAGGAATCTGCACCCGTCCTGGACTATTATAGTTATCGCAAGACTGGGCACACCTCATATATCTCTTCCCTGTTACCCTGCCCAGTAACATGAAGAGAAATGTAAAAATAAATAAATAACTCCATGAAGAAATAAGATATAATGTTAGATCAATATAAGATCAAAGCATCTTAGATAAATTAAATAAATATTCTCTAAGAAACCTTCAAAAACACCTGGGGTCTTTCAATAATTAAACAAAAAACAGTTGTTATACAATCGATATTTTGTGAAAAGTATTTGTATTGAATAAACCTTAAATAATAAAAAAACAAACTTATCCTTATAAGCAATTACAAACTTTATACAAAAACATAATTTTATCAATTTAAATTTTTATATAAATAAGCTTTTTTAATGCTGTACCCAAACATATAAATCTCGAGGTTCTATTATATGTATAGCACTAATCGACAAAACATAGATTTATATTAAAAGAGAGCGGAAAGCTCTGTAAAGCTTTTAATCATTTTTGCACTTTTACGTGGTTTTATAAAAAATATGTACAATGAATAGCCTTAATAAATCCTTTTTATCTACAATTGATACGAAATATAAACATTGTATCTCTGTTTAGAGGCGTAGAAATTCTTTACATACTTGTATTCATTGCGCATGTGCGTCTCGTAGTTCTGAAGGATTCCTCTTCTTTACCACCTTAGGGCGGTAAAAAAGAAGAATTCTTCACCTTTACGCACATTTAGCGAGTTTGTTTACATTTAACAAAACTAATTTGATGTTTGTTTAATAAAAATAACTGTTTATATCGAGTTTTTTGTGAAATCAATGAGTGATTTAAGTGATTATGACGAATATGAAGAGAATAATACGCCTTCCGAAATAATTAATTCGGCACAAAATACAACTAATGAATTAATGTCATCTTTATCAAAAGAGAAATACAAATTTGCATACAGGAAGTTTATTATTTTTTTCTGTATTTATTATTTAAAATCTAACAATCGTAGATAAAGTACGGTACGCAACTCGTGCGAAAACGGCATTTTGCAGCTCGTGTGGTTTTACTACACTCGCTATCGCTCGGGAGCAAATTCCACACTCGCATGCAAAATGCTACTTTCCGCACTCGACGCGTAATTTACTATTATTAGTATCGATATTGCGTGTTTGTGTATGTGTGAGTGTGGCTGGAACTAGCTGTCATGACAATCATTGGAGGTCTAAAATAGTTGTATTAAATTTTAGGGTTATTACGATTATTATTACATATACTATTAAATAAAAGATGTTTAGAAAAAACTTCGTTTTTATGGGTTATTACTTATTATCATATCATATACAATTAACTATACTACATATATATTCAGCTCAAACTTTGTGAAGACGAGTTTTATGACTCCATCCCAAATAAATATTATTCGGGATATGTATGCAGGATTCCCCACATTTATCATTTAGATACAGGTATGTAACCCCCTTTTAATATAGCCTTACTGCCTTACTTATATTATAATATTTACAAGGAAGGAGGAATATGTAAAGAAAGGAGGTCACGTTAAATTATAACTTTTGCACTGATGAAATCGTCCATTTAACACAGGGTCAGTTTGAAAATAAAATCTTACATTTCTACGTAACCTTTAAAAATAAATACAAGCTATCATATAGAAAAATTATACAAAGAGTACCCCGAATATTAATTTAATGCAGATGGTAGATATAGTATAATATCATATGTATACTTAATAGTAGACCTGCATCAGATAAAAGCTGCATGTAAAGAAGGAGATAAGATAAAATCAGACAAAATTAAGCTTAAATCTGGTAATGTAGGGTTGAAATCCGAAACCTCTTAAATGTGGTTAGCAGGTCAAACAGGCGGAACTCTTTGGGCCACTTTAACTAAACTGATTGATACAGCTAAGAAGACAGTAACAGTACTGCCTTCTAGTAAATCGAGTGTACATTGGAGAAAAACTATAATCATTTTGAAAAGGCTGTCTTTATATTTCCACTCCATATCAGTAGCATCAGTCAAATAAAGTAACAATTCGAAATTATGATAAGAGGAAACACTTCAAGATTTTTTAAAAGTTACATTTCATTATAGAGAGTATGAAAAGAATAAAGTAGTCCCAAACTCAATCAAAATCGGAGGAAATTACACTGAGAGTTAAAATATCTTTTCGGTAAATTTACTGCAGAAGACTCTCTGACTTCTATTTAGTTTAGCATTTAGCCATTTCCGAACCATTAAAATTAACCATAAGTTTAATACCTTAAACCATTAAGGTATTAAAATGAATACCTCAATTTATTTAAAAGCTCATTGTACAGCTTATGTATAAATTAAACCAAAAATTGTAATTTTCAGAGAAGTGGTGCATCGTGATGTTTACTTGAAGCAACAACAAGGCATACTGAGTCAGTACGTCTTGTTGTTGCTTCAAGTAACTGAAACATCACGATGCACCCTCTGAAAATGCTTCTAGTAGAGGAAGCGAAACGTCGAACTACACCTTCGTGAGTCGGATTTCAGCGGAAAACTAACTGTTTATTACAAGTCTACCCACGGAAACGTACGCACCAATTATAATTTGTTGTGTTAAACTTATTTTTATAATCTTCTCTTCAGGTTATATTAGACCAGAACTTTATGTACTATATTGCTGAAATGTAAGATTTTCAATCAAAAATTAAAAATTTTGGGAGTAATTACAGGAAATTTATTTCAGTCAAAACTATTATAAATATACTTTTAATATCATAGACAATACAACCATTGAAGACATATCAGAACAGTGATGTTTAAAAAAAAAAAAAAAAAAAAAAAACGCGTGCCAAAACCTTTACTGGCTTTTTCAAGAATTTTCAGAAATTTAGAATTTTTCAATTTAGATTTTAGGCCATCCAAATAAATCGTGTACCTATAATCGTCCAGAAAAACTGTTTTAGTTTATAGTTACTTTAAATTATTTTTTAACTGTTTTGTTAAAGCCGATAGAGGAAGTTACCCACAAGTCTAGACTACTCGTACGTAAAGGAAACACTAAACTTCACTATAAATTAAATAACTTAGCACAGGGTATTTACGTTCCAACCTGTAACTTTGCGGATAAGAACTCAATATTAAACAAGTATTATAATTTTCTTTGTAATGCTAATTGAAACTTCTCCACTTAACATCTCACAGAATATTGACGAGTAATATTACAAGAAGAGACTGTTCAACCTCATTCGAGAGATAAAGCTACGGAAATAAATTTTTATTTTGATTTACCACACTATGATTTACGGCATACATGACCTTAGCAATTATATGTCCAAAGTATATAAATAAAAGTATAGAAGATTAAAAACATGTTTATTAATTTTGATGTGTTCCTATTAGTACATTATTATTAGTTTAAATTAGAGTAGTTTAAATAGAATGGAAAGGACTATTATAGTTTTATAATGATGTGTATATAAGTGGAACTGGTTTGAGCAGGGTGTTTGACCTTGACCAAGTCAGCTGTTAGTGGGCGCGGGACAGCCTCACAGTTCTGAATCACCCTCAGCTTTTCCCTCTGCAACTTGAGCAGGCACTTCTATATACTTGCAATATTATTATACACGTTACATAATGATTGATTGTACTTAAAGCTCTCAATCAACTATAACTATGTACTGGTCATTCGTACCGCTTCTCTCATTTTAATATACTTAAGTATGTAGAGATACAGTATGCAGTTAAGTAAATAACTTCGCTATTGAAACAATAAACAAAGGTTCGCAATGCTTGTCAACAAAATAAATTACGTTGTTGAAAAAAAAAAAAAAAAAAAAAAAAAAAAAAAAAAAATTAAATAATAAATAAATTAAAAAATCAGCTAATTTGAGTATTCCTTCTCAGAGTGGAACTCTGAAAGGTTGTAACTTCGTTAAGAAACTACACCGGGTGACATGAAATCTAGTGACGTCACTGTCTAAACAAACTTAAAATACCAATTTTAACATATTTTAAAAAAATACCCGGGAAATTTTTAATTACAGTAACATCACTGCTGAGAGATATTTCCTAAATATATCTATAGAAGTCCTAAATAATGTATGGAATTGTTAAACTAATCAACCGCAGTCTAGTATAAACCTGTATATGGTTCGAAAGGGAATAATATCATCTACATATTTCTCTTTCTCGCTATAAAATTTATTGTTTCTTTGTGATCTTTTTTTCTTCTAGGACACATTCTATTCGTATAAACAAGAACTATAGCGTTTTTTTTATCTTTCCTAAATCTATTGTTTTACTTAATGCTTTATTGCTGTCATAAATCTCTTGAATTAACACATTCTTTTTTAAATTAAACAATGTAATGAATTAGTTTCCTGATATGAAGTCAGGACATGCACTCTCACAGACTAGAAAATAACCAAAAAGCTTTGGCCAAGTCAATTCATCTGGCTACGACTCAAGGTAAGGTAGCAATGTTATTGCGTTAAGTGTTGTCAATATCTTAAAAACTTGAGTAAAAATTGACTAATTCAATTCTTCAACTCAATTATTTCCAACCAATTTCTTAACGGGGATGTAAATGCATTTATTAATTACATTACAATAACCATTATGACAAAACAAAAACCTGGTACATAAAACCTACTTTAGGTTTAAAACTAACCAATAAAATTAAAAAAGGAAAACAAAATAAGAGTAAGTATGAAAACGCTACAGAGAGGCACTTTTATAGTTGGTGTTACACTCTGTAAAGCACTTGTCAGGCTGCGTACGCACCAGTAACAAGTCTACCTAATTGAAACAGGCAGTTCTGTTAACAACCGGTATACAGTCATTTAAAGAAGGTACGGATGTATAAAATAAATTATATACCATATACAAATAAGTAGTAACTTTTTATAAGAATGCAGGCATCTCAAAACTCCTGAACTAAGTAAAACCTCCTAAAATGTCCACCTGTAACCACTGACCACTTAAATAAAGCGACTTTAAGACCTCTTTAGAAAACCTAAATTTGTAAAACAATACAATTTAAGAGTTAATAACGTGTTTAAATAAGTACTAATAATAGGCATTTTTCGTTATAAATCCCATAAACAATTTACAGTCTATAAGATTAGAGTTGGCACAATCGAAGGCGGGAAACAACAAATGTGGAGGTAGTTTTGGGGTTATAAAAAGGGAAAATCGGTGCTGCCATGTTATATTTTTTTGGTGGAACAGGGGTAGAGTATAGCATTTTTTTCTGAAGTTGCATTCAACATGGGGGACCAATAAAATCGTTTCCCTCAAAATTTTCCCACCTGTTGATTGTGCCAACTCTAATCTTATAGACTGTAAGTCAAAAATACAAAAGTACACAATGCACTAAAATCACCGATGATTATACTGACAAAAATTCAATAATTTAAGGAATCTATACGAAATAATTTGTTTAATTAATCTGGGTTACTTATTACTAGATCATAAAGAAGGTGAGTATTAAATTAACAAGAAGTTAATTCAAAATACGGGTTACATTTCGCACATTACGGGCATCTTCAAACCTGGAGTCCATAGTTAAGTTAAAAAAAAGCCACATAATATGATCCAATACTAACTAAACATTACAATAAAATCATGATCCATAGACAATCCGTGTCCCACTGCCTTTGATAATTTCCATTATGGGCGAAATGTAACCATTATTTATAAGTAACAACTTCTTAATTGTACACTCGTCTTATAATGACCCAATAATAGTAATCCAGATTTATAAAAGATGCAAATTAGTAAGAATTATTCTTCAACTGCTTTATTATGTATAACTAAAATCAAAAATTACATTGATACTTTGTCTTCGAACTAAATCCAAGGGTATAAGGTGTAACAACTTATGTCTTGGAGATGACTAAAAGCACATTGATTGTTTAAAATAATTTAGTTTAATTATCTCTATTCTTTATTTATTTAAAACCCTGACACAAAGGAGCCATAAAAAAGTAACTGTAAAAAGGAAATAAATGGTCAAGGGTGAGGAAGAAGGCGTAGACGATTAAGCTGTGCCATCAAGTCATGTCCACAACTTTGTTTAACACATTTGACTACCTAATAAACTTCTTTGTCAAACGTGAAGAGGGTGTAAAGTCAATCTAGCGGGGCGTTGCGGCTTTATCATATGTGAAGTAACTATGAAAAGACTGTGCTTTATATTTAGGCAAAACTTGTTCTTACGTTCCTCAGGCCCCGATTTAGGGTAAGATGCGCCCTGGGCAAACCTTTTGTAGCCGCCCCCCCCCCTCTCAAAAAAGGACTGAGATATTTGTGATTACTGAATAGTACTTTAGGGTTAAGCAATATGGGCTGGTACCATATACTGTTGTAAAAATGCCGTATTAGGTGGTATTAACCTGAAATGGTGTGTACATTTTAATTTTTCATAAACCGTTTTTAGTGCAAACTGCAAACATACATGAACATAATTGTAAGGGTACCAGTTTGCACATGACTACTTTTTAAAGTGTAAAATCAATTTGATTTTATTAAATAAACACGTAGATTTAAATAGTCATAAGTCATAATAGTCCAGGAGATAGCGTGCAAAAAAGTGTTTGACTAACATCAAGCTGTAATTTTGTGTATGTATAAGCATAATAAGCAAATCTTTTGGTGCCTTTTAAGAATATTTGGAGGTGGAGGGCTAAGTTCGTCTACGGGACATAGCTTGTCAATGGGCATTTAAAAACAACAAACCGGCGGAGAGCGGCCATGTCACGCTTTTTTAGTGGACAATATGATTTTCATGATCCTGAGTACAAACTTAGTAGACTAATAATCAAGTTGATGGTAGTTAATCACTTAATAGGTTAGTTAGTCAAATAATACTCCAAATCAAAGAGGTCATCTATTAAATGACAAACTACCATCAACTTGATTATTAGTCCACTAACTAAGTTCATACTCAGGATTATGAAAATCATATTGTCCACCAAAAAGGGCAGGATATGGCCGCTCACCACCGATTTGTTTTTTTTTTTTCAAATGCCTGCTAAGCTATAATATATCCGACCACGTATTCTTAAAAGGCACAAAAAGATTTAATTTTACTCAAAATTACAGCTTGATGTTAGTCAGACACTTTTTTGCACGCTATCTCCTGGACAATAACTTTTATTACCAAAGCCAAAGAGAAAATACACGAAATAGATACTTAGATATGAAAATGAAAAAAATATCACCTTTGGATATGTCCACAGTTTCTTTATGAAATAAACATTAACATTTTGAAAATTATAAGGAAGTCAAATTTTTGATGAAATGAATTGCAGTAAGTGAATAAATGCCTGTTAATATAATTACTTTTTATACTTTTCTTGAAAACTTCCAGTTAACACAACTACATGGACCTTTTTCTTAGCAAACTCGGTAACAACTTCANATAATAATAAAAATTATTCGAAAATTTTCCGCCCCTCTGAAATTGCCGCCCTGGGCAATTGCCCAGCCTGCCCATTGGTAAATGGGGGCCTAACGTTCCTACAGAATAAGAATCAATATCAAATTCTCTCATCTGAAAGTGGAGGCAAGAAACGTACACATTCAAAGAAAAAAACAAAAAAAAAAACTAGATAGACTAAAAAGAAGAAAGAAAAGGATTATCTTAATTTCCAACTCTCTGATAAAAAGAAATAATCGATCTGCTACCATAAATAAACAAAGTCTGGTTGAATTTCCACACAGATAAGAAATGAAATTATGACATCTTAATCCAAACCAACACTTAAGATATCTTTAATATTGTGAACAAATATATTATTTATATTTTGTGAAAATATAAACTCAAATCGTAAAAACAATATTCATTGTTATTTATAAGTACACACCTAATCCTCTCTAATACAGCGATAAGAATGATAAAGATTCAGTCAAATGTAAATTAATGAATAAAACCAATTAGAAAATAATATATTTAATCCTACATGATTAATAATACTATAGTGTATTTACAACAAAGGATACAAACATACTTGAATATAAAATAATAATAATAATCATTATTCGGGACAACAGCTCGCGAAAGGCTAAGGCTTGCCGAAGGGCTAATATACAACTATGATTGTATAGTGACACGGGGTTGGCATGTCGCTCCATCAGCTGAATAACATTAGATGGAACCGGATGGACGCCACTTTACATAAGCAGCAACCTATTAATGCGAGGTGATGCTGAGCAAGTCCCTTTGCCGGAGTTGGGAATCGAACCCAAGACCTCTCTTATATGATTATATATATATATACAGTTCGAGTTGCCTCTATACGTGTAAATGACAAAAATTTCATTTTTCGAGAAAAAGTTATTCTTTATAATAATTTTTTCTTGTTTTCAAATGAAGAATTATCATATTAAAAATTTCGTACTATGTACACTGTACCCAAAAAGTGCAATTTCAAAAATAGTACAAGAGTAAAGTGGGGGTTTTTTTTTTGATTTTTCGAAATAATGTTACTCTTTATAAAATTGTTTATTTAATATCCTAAGGCAATTCATGTCATAAAAAGTGAACATTTAGGACAAATAATAACCCCTCTCCAAATTATCCCAGGATCGGGTCCTCTATACGTGTAAATGACAAAAANTCCACCAAAAAGGGCAGGATATGGCCGCTCACCACCGATTTGTTTTTTTTTTTTCAAATGCCTGCTAAGCTATAATATATCCGACCACGTATTCTTAAAAGGCACAAAAAGATTTAATTTTACTCAAAATTACAGCTTGATGTTAGTCAGACACTTTTTTGCACGCTATCTCCTGGACAATAACTTTTATTACCAAAGCCAAAGAGAAAATACACGAAATAGATACTTAGATATGAAAATGAAAAAAATATCACCTTTGGATATGTCCACAGTTTCTTTATGAAATAAACATTAACATTTTGAAAATTATAAGGAAGTCAAATTTTTGATGAAATGAATTGCAGTAAGTGAATAAATGCCTGTTAATATAATTACTTTTTATACTTTTCTTGAAAACTTCCAGTTAACACAACTACATGGACCTTTTTCTTAGCAAACTCGGTAACAACTTCAGAAAAATGCGTGACTACTAGTACTCATGTTAAACTAATCAACCGCAGTCTAGTATAAACCTGTATATGGTTCGAAAGGGAATAATATCATCTACATATTTACATACTTTTGACTGTTAAAAACTTGGTATGCAACTATGTCTCTTTCTCGCTATAAAATTTATTGTTTCTTTGTGATCTTTTTTTCTTCTAGGACACATTCTATTCGTATAAACAAGAACTATAGCGTTTTTTTTTATATTCATTCGTCTTTCCTAAATCTATTGTTTTACTTAATGCTTTATTGCTGTCATAAATCTCTTGAATTAACACATTCTTTTTTAAATTAAACAATGTAATGAATTAGTTTCCTGATATGAAGTCAGAACATGCACTCTCACAGACTAGAAAATAACCAAAAAGCTTTGGCCAAGTCAATTCATCTGGCTACGACTCAAGGTAAGGTAGCAATGTTATTGCGTTAAGTGTTGTCAATATCTTAAAAACTTGAGTAAAAATTGACTAATTCAATTCTTCAACTCAATTATTTCCAACCAATTTCTTAACGGGGATGTAAATGCATTTATTAATTACATTACAATAACCATTATGACAAAACAAAAACCTGGTACATAAAACCTACTTTAGGTTTAAAACTAACCAATAAAATTAAAAAAGGAAAACAAAATAAGAGTAAGTATGAAAACGCTACAGAGAGNTATTAATTAATAATAATTATTATTAATTAATATTAATTAATTTTTAATAACTAGCTGATTTTCTCAAGATACGTTATTTGAACCCTATAACTCAACATTTTAATATTATCTGACGCAGAACTTTTTCCAATTTTCCAGTCTGATATTGTGGCGTCAAAGTTATAGTGCCCAAATAATGAAAAAGCCCCAAAACCAAAAAAAGTCACAGAGGAAAACGGTGTCAGACTTGGCCTAACCTAAAGAAGCCATACAAAAAGATTTGGAAAGAGTATGCATATTTGACGTTTTTGCCTATGAGCACCCTGAGTATGTATTATAATAAAAATTAAAAAGGATAAAAATAAGTTATATTAAGTAAGTTCTTAAAAAGTCGAAAATAATTAATTACACTTACTCCTTGGATAAATTTAGAGATTTGTACTTTTTGGGTACAGACTGCAGTGTAACTCATTTTTGGTACGATTAATCTACGTTTTATAACGAGTAACAAATATTATAATAGTGATTTTTTTTTCGACAAAATAAAATGTTTTGAACCTGGGACAGTTTGGAGAAGGGTTATTTTTTGTCCTAAATGTTCACTTTTTATGACATAAATTGCCTTAGGATATTAAATAAACCATTTTATAAAGAGCAACATTATTTCGAAAAATCAAAAATAACCCATCTTTACTCTTGTTCTATTTTTTAAAATTGTACTTTTTGGGTACAGTGTACATAGTACGAAATTTTTAATATGATAATTCTTCATTTGAAAAGAAGCAAAAATTATTATAAAAAATCACTTTTTCTCGAAAAATAATTTTTTTTGTCATTTACACGTATAGGCAACTCGAACTCGGGACATACTGTGTATATATATATACATATATATCGAGGTGCATCGTCGTCAGTACACTTACTCAATTATATAAAGGATTATATATAAATATTTGGCATACTTTACCTAGTGCTAAATAAATAGGAGATATTTGTATGGTTAAATAATATATGTAATGTACAGTTTCCTTACTATTCCAGATCAGTACACTAGGCAGAAGATTGACTCCCAAAAGAACAACAATTTTATCCTATATTCTTATTTAATGATGATTTTTCCTTGTTTGATTATAATAAATCTTCTAGGCATGCTTTGCCATTACCTTCATATTGCTTAACTTATATTTTATTATAGTACGTTTGTAAGACACGATATTTATCAAACAAATACTTT
Organism: Gerris buenoi; assembly: GCA_001010745.2. Classification (NCBI taxonomy): domain Eukaryota; kingdom Metazoa; phylum Arthropoda; class Insecta; order Hemiptera; family Gerridae; genus Gerris; species Gerris buenoi. The sequence goes on along the minus strand of KZ651081.1, from coordinate 109,801 downwards.
AAGAGAGAGTTCCTTTAAACAGCAAATAAACATAAGCCATAAGGAAAGAAAAATCCAAATCAATGAGAATGAGATTTTCCGAAAAATCAGGCTGGAAAGAAACAATAAAGATTAATGAACGCCACCTTTAGATATGAATTTCAATTGCACCAGGTTTAACGAAAAATTGCTGTATTTTCCTCCAAAAGAAAGTATAATGAAATTTTACCTTTGTACTTATTTCTTTTTTTTTAACAATAGGTCTTACAAATTATTATATTTTACAAAGATTTGTATAAGAACAAAAAAATCTCTGTAATAAAACTAAAATCTAAAGAATCACTGAAAGAATGTCTACAAGAAAATTATTACTTTCCAAGCATGCGAGATGCTGGAGAGAACAACAAACGTGATTTTCTGTTGGTTTAAAAAAATGAAGATGTTAGAGTGTGATAACGGTAAGGTAGAGGAGACATTTCGTGATTTTTAACGTTTCCATAAAGGCCGGATGTTTCCAAGGGATTTTCTTGATGCGGTGTGATTTGAACGCGAATTATATAGTTATCTCGAATACCTACACCTAGAGGTCTAGGTGAAGAGTAGAATTAATAAATTATACGTTACTGCAGGATTTAGATAAGGTGAACACCATTTCTGAGTTCTGGAATAATGATAAAATTTTAATAACAGTTGGACGAGACTAGAAGAGTTTCGCCAGAACTAATAATTTACTTTGTTTTCTCCGCACGAGTTCCAACTAGATGATATTGTTTTATTTTGTTTTTTGTAGAAGACTATAAATTAAATAACACGTCTCACAGACAAAAAAAGTTTGATGAGAAGTATAGAAGAATAAATACATAGAAAAAAAGGAAATGTTTAAAAATCTTATAATTTTTTTTCTATTTATATTTCTAAAATGAATAGATCTAAATGTAACTAAAAGTAACTTATAAGTGCAATTAAAAACTAAAATTTAATTTGGACAACTAACAAAAATATCACTTACATTTATTTTGTTCTAGTCCACATTGGTCTGTATATTTATGCTCTTATTTCTTGTCTTATGTATAAACTCCAATTTTAGGATCCGTAGCCAAAAACGAGGACTTATACATTCCTGAGCTTGTCAGTCTGTCATTAACGGACAAAAATTTAAAATATTTCAGCTTGTCGAAATAAAATTTTTGGGAAACCCCAAAAAATCATAGTGTATGAAGTTCAAAGGGTGGACAATTTTTTTAACGGAAGTGCTTCATGTTGGGTGTTATATGAAAGAGATGGCCGTTTTGAATACAAATATATATTTGGTTACGTTTTTGTACTAATTCATTTTCGCGCCATGAGTTCTTGATAAATGTATTTTTCGTGTCTCCCCTATATTCTTTTAATATATAAACGAAAAAAATATTGTTTACGGCATAAAAATATTTTCTTTATAACAGTTTGGGCTGAACACTTCGGAGTAGTTTCATTGCGTTAGTTTCATGTCATTATAAGAAATGGTAGTTCTACAGTCTACAGGTTTATGCATCGGGTCAGGAAATCTAATCCGCACATCCGCAATAGTATATAGTTAAAAATAATACCAATTTTCGTTTTAATCGGATAAGTAGTATGATAACATGTTGCATCAAGAATAAACTTTAAATTAAACTTATAGTAGAAACACTATCTAAGGGATTAGGGCAAACAAAATCAAACCCGTTATCTTTTCATGGATGCTTAGGAAGCATTAGATTGCTTTGGTACAAAAATTAACCCTATTCCGATAAATAACTCTTAGGCAATCGTGTTTGAAGTGAAGGCGAAAGGATGGCAGATAGAACATTTTTTTCTTTCTTAAACTTAGGTAAATTCAATATTCATCTAGCAATCTCAGTAAACTTGTTCCGAAGTAAAACGAAAAAGAATATTCTACCTCAATCTGAATTGTTCTGAATAAGTAAGAATATACACACAACTTTTTTTCTCTCTAGATGAAATAAATTATTTACATACGAGTATTTTGCTTCAAACTCGTTTATTGACAAAAACAGTAATAGCAAATATTTGATAGGAAGATTACAACTCTTAAGCGATAATTATCAGTTCTTTCCATTGTCTTCGAAACTGATTTCAAGTTTTCTGTTAGTCAACAAATATAAGATTTGTTCATCAAGTGTCAAGTCTTTTGTGTTGAGCAGTTAAGCCTGGACAGCAATCTTGAGATCCTTTTTTATTTAGAGTTAATATTTTGAGTTTACAAAGTTTCTATAAGTAAAGTCAAGTCCCAGCCAATTGATCAAGCGTCCGCCCTTAACCACACCTGGGCCCTTAAGCATTCCCTCTACTTTTTTAACAATACATAAAACATGGATCCTAAGGTCTAACCTTGAATTATTTCATAACAGGTGCAAGTTAAACAACCCCACCTGCGTGTATTAGATTTTTTTGTTAAGTTTGTGAGAAAAAAGCATTAATAAAAAAAATGCCTATAAAGTAGTCAGGAAGTAAGTAATAATTTGATACTTCCCTAAGTTAGGGTAGGTTTGGCCTCCAGAGAAATCAATGATGCATTAAAAGTTTCCTTAGCCCTTGATAATGATTCATGAATTATGATAATAATGAAGATTCTATTGGAAAATTTAATTTAAGAATATCAAGAAACTCGTCGATACAAATGATTTGGAGTAATCAAGACGTAAGACAAAATCACCAGCACATTATTTCAAAAGACCATAGAAACCCTCTCGGAATAACAAGCTTATAGCTGAATTGGCGCAGCTTGATAATTTATTGATGCTTAGGTATATTGTGCATATACTAGTCATCGCGAGGCTCTATCATTGAAGCAGACGTGTAGTAATAAATATGAATTGAATAATTGAGAAAATAGATAATCATGATGTGTTGGTAGTTAGGTGTCATAAAGAGAATGATTATAATAGTGAGTCTAGTAGAGAGGGAGACAACCTGCATTCTTACTATTCCACTAATCACACATCTCCTTTTCCACTATTATAAAATGTATCACTTCACTACACAAATTATTTGTGTATTAAGATAAAATTTTAGTGCCTGTTTCAATTGTATATTATGAAGTTTTATTAAAATCGTTTCGTCAGAAAGTAAGATATCGGTTATAAGTTTTTTCTATTTTAAACAGGGGGGGGGGGGCGACCACCGAGGGCCCCGCGGATAGGAAATTAATAAAAATACTTATACGTAATAGGAAAATTTATAGGTTATACTGAAGATTGTCCGCGGGGCCCCGTACCATATGCAAAATAGGAAATATTAGAATTATAAAATTCAAAGAAGAGCCTATTACCTAACTATATTTTCGCGGGGCCCCGCGCCATATAAAATTAAATGAGTTAACACTCGGTTTTGGCAGTAAGCTCTTATAATTGGGGGACATATAGGCAGACGAGTCACACTGACGAGTGCGGGCACAATATACTGTATAACAAAAAACTTTTTATGAAATGCTTTTACATAACTTTTTATAAAAGAGAGTAAAATATTTCATGAAATGCATCTACACCATAAGTGGATCTACACTATAAGTTTACCTTATTTTATGACAAAGTATTAGTATTAAATTTCACCTCAGAGATGCATAAAAACGCTGTTTTGGGAGGTCATATTTTCAAAATTTTCAGGGGGAGGACCCCCGGACCCCGTTCAAATGTGCCATTGAAAATAAAATTAAAAAGCGTAAAAAAATGAAAATGCAAGCTGTTAACATGAATTCGGGGAGTAAATTTAAAACGCATAAGGGTATAGTTTTCAAATTATAGGACAAATCACAAGTGTAATGAATAGTGAACAGTTTAACTTATCACTTACAATAATAATTTAACTATAATCTCCAAGATATCGTGAAGAATAAATAGTTAAGTATAACAGAGCTTACTTATTGGAATACATTTGTTTTTTAGAGGAAATGTTTCTCTTCAACCCCGTTTGCAAAAAAAATGTATGATTAGTTGAAAACTATGTGATTTAAAGTGTTAATGTTCAAGTGTATATGTTAGATTAAAAACATATCAAGCAGTATTGCAATTATTTTTATAAAGTTTTGAATTATTTTGAGAGCAAAAACAAAAACGTTTCTATGGTTGAGATGAACCCCCAAAGAGAAAGGAATTAGCGTATAATAAGTGGTTATTATAAATAAGGGTTATTGGAACGAAGTTCCTTATGGCACGTTCTGGGCCCGGGAGTGAATCCGAAAAAAAAAAACGACCAAAATTACCGATAATGGCGATAACTTGTGTAAAAGTTGACCGATTTAGTTGAAATTTGGTACCCATGTTCATTTTACCAATGCACAAGACAATTTCGTGGGACAACGTTATCCGCCCAAGCGTTCACGCGCAACGCTCGCGTAAACCTAAGCGTCAAATTAAAAAATTGGAATTTTTGGACAGGAAAAAATTTTAACTTCATCTATTTAATGAGACAAACAACTTTTTTAAATAAAATATTTTAGTAAAACGACCACCGACACTGCTATGAAGTGATAAAGATCGCTAAATTTATTAAAGCGGACCAAAACGATTAAAATAAAGAAAACGACGTTTTTACCGATATCTTACGTTCTAACGTAACGATTTAAATGAAACTTTGTATACATCACCTATAGTACAATTGAAACAAGCATGTAAAATTTCAACCTGATACAAGCAGAAGTTTTTGTGAGTAAATGATTTATATTTCTTATTTTAATATATAATTGGATTAATTTGCCGTCGGCGATTGAGGGGACATTTCTTTTTTGTTCTACAACCATCTGCTTTAACTATAAATTTATTATTAACTTTTTTCTCAATATACAATACATTATTTATTGAAAGACGTTCGCTTCAAAGATAATAAAAAACTTTTTATTTAATTTTGCCTTTACTCCGCTACAACAAATAGTTTCTTTTAATTTTGTCTTTTTTTTAACTCCACCATGTATAAGTAGTTATTACTGTGATTTTATAATTTATATGTAATGAAAAGCGTAAGGAACTTCGTTCCTATCGGGTGTCCCACGACATAACACCACACGTATTTTTTATTAAGTTATTTTATTGCCTTTTTTATTAGCCAGCCCCCGCCCTAACCTAGGGGGCCCCGCCATAATGTCTCGCCCAGGGCCCCGCAAGATCTAGATCCGCCACTGATTTTAAACGTTTCGGTCCGCTTTAATAATGTCGACGATCTTTATCACTTAACAGCTGTGTTGCTATTGGTTTTACTAAAAAAAAATGTTCTTCTCAAGGAGTAGATGATGATAGAATCTTTATCCCATCTTGAAATTCCATTTTAACAAATGAAGCTCGCGTTTACGCGAGCGTTGCGCGCGAACTCTTTTACGGATAACGCTGTCCAAACACGTGAACGTTATTGACAGACTGGTAGACAGACAGCAGACACGATGCACATTTTGTTGAATGTAAGAAGCTCGCTTACGCTCCCTTTAACTACTTTGTAGGCATTATGCAGCATATCTCTAAAGATGCTCCCAATAAGAAAGTAAACTTTCGTAGAACTTCATCAGAAAACGTGCATTGGTTTGAGTTCTAAGCCAGTCCTACCCACTAGATTAGTGTGGGATGGACAACTAAAGAATAAGGTTAAAAAAAAGAAAAGGTAGTTTATCGGGCATGATGTCTGTATCAGACAGACACCTTTGGCTTCTACCCGTCAAGAAGTATTGTAATAAATCCATAAGAGATAATACAGATCAGTATACTGAAAAGCCATCCAGTGTAAAGTGTCATCCAAGAATCTTGTACCTAAATATTGTACCGAATATAAAATATTTTTTATTTACCTAATAGTAAACTGCATTACTGTTGTTGCACAAAAACTCTTCTAAGAGATACCACTAAACCATAGCATTATTTTACAAATAACATGACACAGAAAAAAAGTAATCGGATATACTATATCTAAAAGAGAAAGATGGACGTAATTATAAGAAATAAATTATTATATCACAGACATAGCAGAGTCGAGTTTCCTTCCATGATGTAATCCACCCCTGCTAGTACTTAAACGTAATGGTATTGGCGATTCATGTAACATTGGACAAGACCTTTGCCCAATAAAAAAACAGACTACCCCATAGGTTTTAGAAAATATTAAATAAACTTTTCACTTTCTTAACGGGATTTAAGTTATAGGCATTATAACTCTAAATCAATCAACAGTTATGCATGCTTAAAAAATACAAAAATTATATTAGGTAGTGGAAAATTACTTTGATATGGTAGCAGAAATAAAAAAACTATAGAATCATTAAATCTACAGAAGAAAAAAATGTATAAAAACTAAAATCCTAATCATGACAAAACACACTGCCAATTAGTGTGGCACATAGCTTCCTCGCATGCTATCTTGTAGTTTATTGTTATACTAGCATCAACGATTTTGTTTCAAAAATAATTCACAAGATTCTAACGAATGGGGAAAACGTCTCTATAATTTAAGTAATAAAGCAGATTAAACAATACAAATATACAGCGATAAAATATCAGACTCAACTAATGTCAATGTGTCAACTTGTCAACTTCAAAACAATAACAAACAAAAATAAATATAAATCTGACGGTGGCGCTGTGGAGATTCTCAACA
>KZ651081.1:86752-102876 GCA_001010745.2 Gerris buenoi | reverse complement strand
TTATTATATTCTGTTTATAATGTTTGAAATATAAGTTAGTTTTAATATGATCTGGTAACTTATTAAAGATTATAGGTGCTCTTGCAGCAGCATGTCGCTGCAACATAGATGTTCGACACTTAAGTGTTCTAACATGCCTGTTTGTTTTATTTCTTGTGCTACGATCATAATTAATATAATCTTTCTTTTCATGGAAAAATTGTAATAAGACTTGTTTTGTAAATAACTGTTTAACATTAAGGACAGGAAAATCTTCGTACAGCTGTTCAGAAGAGTAAAGTCTAGGTTTTTTAAGAATAGTCTTTATCACCGCTTTCTGTGCCACTTCTAATGGGTATAAATGTGTCGGGTTCGCAGAACCCCATCCAATTATACCGTAACTAATTACGGATTCAACCAAAGCGTGATAAATTATTTTTAATAATGCTTCGTCACAAAAGTCTCTAAGGCATCTAAAATAGTATATGAATTTACGAATTTTATTGCTAATGTTTTTAATATGAATTTTCCATGACAATACCTGGTCTATATTGACACCTAAGTATTTTATTGATGTCACTCTGTCTATTGAATTGCAATCACAGTTGACGATTGGCCAAGAATAATTAATCTTGTTACACTTACAATCGTGAATTTTTAATTTATTGATAAATTTAGGTTTTTTTTATTTAGGTTTAATTATCAAGTATTATAAACTATCAAGCCCCTATGAATTATTTGGGTGAAGTTAAATAAAGGTTAAATATAACATAATGTATCAATGCGTAATGGTCTAGACAAGAAGAGCTAAAATGTATTATTAAGTTATCCATTTAAACANCACGTAAACGTTACGGACAGACAGACAAACAGACAGACAGACAGACATCCAAGATGCATACTTCGTTGAATGTAAGAAGCTCGCTTACGCTCGCTTCAATAAATAGAATAGTTAATTTATTCTAAAAAATGTTTAACATAAATATGTACTTTTAGGATTATTATTTGTTTTCAGTATACTATATAAAATGCAAATTGATAGCTAATTACTAATTAACACATCCTTATAGAATCGACATATTTTCCACTGATTGACTAACATGCTCTCTATTTATAGTATGGTATGCTCTATAACTAGGCATCGCGTGGCTCTATCATTGAAGCGAGCGTATAGTAATAGTAATAAATGTGTATTGAATATTAAAATACTCTGCCAATTAATGTGGCACATAGCTTCCTCGCAAAGAAAAAAACAAATTAAGATATATACCTCGATAAAAATAATCAAAAANTCTGTTATATATGACTATCCTTTTTTAGAATGAGGTTTTACCATTTTCAAAATTTGATTAAATTCTGATACTATAGTCAAGAAAATGTTTTATTTTTTATAGTAACTGAATTTGATCACACCGCCATAAATAATAATTGCGTAATCGTTTCCAATGTTGGAACAATGTATTAAATCATGTCCACTACGTGGATGAGAGTTAAAATCGATGTTTTGATATTTAAGGCTTTTATAATAAGTTTATCGGTAGAAAATGTAATTATAAATCTAATCCTCTCTTCTCTACTGACTTTATTGGGAAATTTACGGTCAACTGAGGGCAGGTAGGTGGAGAATCGATCCTAGATTTATTAAGATAAACAGTGAAACCACAACGTGGGAGAAAAAGAATTAACAAAAATAAAATAAATCACCCTCTACACAGAATTACTGTTTAAAACGGATTAAAGGTACATGAAGCCATAAAGTTCAGAGTTATAAACTCGTACCTATAAAACAATTACTATGATCATATCCTTCATTTTTTATTTATTTTTACATGATTATCAAAACCCATATATCATTCTAGAATTATATATAATCGTATAAATAAGGAAATCATATAAAATAAGCTTATTCCAGCCAATCTTAATGGTCATCTTTATATTATTATGTCGCCTGACAGTTTGCCCTTGGGCAGTTGACTTATATTGTTCATAAATTTGCATGCTTTATAATTGTTCTAACTAACTCACAAAATTAATTTTACTCGAATATAGTTACCATAATTTTTTTGTTTAATGGTTTTGCGGATGGTTTGTTCATAATTTCAAGTACATGTCCAGTTTAAGGACACGATATTGATTAATTAATTTTTTAACAGATCCTTGTAGTATTAACTGTATTCGTATGATGATTCCTATGATATCATGTCTAAAAAATAAAATGATAGAAGAAACGTACATTACTGTTACCTAACGTAAGATTTTTGACATACTGTTTTACCCTCAAATCTGAGTTTCATATTGTTAATTAGTTAAATAAAGGATCTCCTGAAACCCTGGTCTTTAACTCAATTTACTCATGTACGATTAAACTTTGGCGGATTTGGAAGTCCAGAATCTTAGCTCTGGACAGTATTACCTTCAGATAATAAAGTTAATCGATCGATAGAATTATAAAGGGTGGCGCGGATGACCACATTTTAAATTGTTACCATGTGCTTAATAATAGAGCCAGGAGATTGAAATAAAGCTAATTTTCAAGCAAAAATGTGGAAGTTTACTGGACGTAAGTCAAATTTTTTAGTGTATGGAAGATAATATCCGATAAATGACGTCCTTGTCGATTTCAACATTCACATTATTCACACGACCGAGAACAATTTGACGCACGCGATCCATGAACTCCGATGCAGTTGCTCCGTCTTGTGGAAACCATATGTGGACGTTTCCTTTGAATAGGGGATGAAAAATCGGATTCTCTGACGAGATGTTAGAGATTGTGATGCGCAACTTTGCCGGGCGCCTTTAAGAATGTGTAAATCGACAAGGCGTCATTTATCGGATATTTTCTTCCCAGCTTAAAAATTTGCTTTATTCCAATCTCCTACCCCTAGTATTAAGCACATGGTAACCGTTTGAAATGTGGTCCTCCGCGCTGCTCCACCCAGTATATACTCCTTATATAGACTTATAGATACTCCCAAAGGTAGATTATTATTTGACTGAAAGACCAGAAATCGAAATTCTGTCTTGGAATTTTTGAAATCGGAGACATGAATTTTTTTCGTTCTTCGGAACGATCACATAGCTTCCGTTACCTTCGGTAAGCTCGGAAGCAAAAATAGATGATCATGCATCATGATGAGTTGATAGATAATGGGTTATAGTAGTAGATCAGCGGCAAGTAGTAAGGGAAGGGAACCACGGCATTCTTACTATTCCTCTAAAAACTCTAACCGCACCCTCTCCTTTTCAATTATTATAAAATGTATCACGTCATTACTCGAATACTACAGCTTGTATCAACTTGAAATTTTACATACTTGTTTCAATTGTACTTTAGACGATGTATATGAAATTTTATTAAAATCGTTTCGTTAGAACGCAAGATATCGGTAAAAAGGTTGTTTTCTCTATTTTAAACGTTTAGGTCCGCTTTAATAGTTTTTGCGATCTTTATTAATTCATAGCGGTGTCGTTGTTGGTTTTACTAAAAAATATTATTGGAAAAAAATGTTCGTCTCATTGAATAGGTTATGATAGAATTTTTTTCCGTCCTGAAATTCCAATTTTAAATTTCAAGCTCACGTTTACGCGAGCATTGCGCGCGAACGCTTGGACGGTTCACGCTGTGTCCAACGAACTTAGCCTGAGTATTATTAAAAGGAACATGTATACAAAATTTCAACTAAATCAGTCAACTTTTACTTAAGTTATCGTCGGACATGTAAACGTTACGGACAGACAGACAGACTAACAGACAGACAGACAAGATGCATATTTCGTTGAATGTAAGAAGCTCGCTTACGCTCGCTTCAAAAAGGTAAATACTAATAAGGGATTTTTTATTAGTTTTTTTTTACTGTTAAGGAAAATAATACACCCGCTATTGCGATATTTCGACCCAACCATGAGTCATTCTCAAGCTGAAAAAAGACTAGGAGCTTACATTACCTACATTGAAATTATATGATAAATTCTTTAAAATTTGAAGGTGAAATATTTAAATCACCTGATTCTTGTCCATTTCCCTGCATTCATTCTTTTCACTTAATGGGTATTATATACATTTCTTACTTAAACTTTTCACACTACTTTAGGGTTTTAGTGGTCAAGTAAAAGAATAATATATACATGAAATTTTACAGCAGTAAAAAAATCAGGGTAAAAACAGTAACTATGAAGAAATATACATGATAAAAGAATATTTGTCGTTTTGCTTTAGAATGAACAAAGCAGGGGTCGAAATATTAAAAATTATGCATATTATTTTACGTAAGACCCAATATCAATCAAAATTAACATTAGAAGCAATTAACTACTCCGCTTACTAATATTGGTATTGATATTTCGATTATAAAAAATTTATAGTATGTTGTGGTATGTATAAGAAATTAATTAATGCTGTTACATTAGAAAGTAAATGATAATATTTATATTGTTTTGTTAAAATTTTGATAATGATTATATTTTATTTCTTATAATATATAATTGAGCCTCTGACAGCCAATAGGCTAAAAATGGGATACTTGATATAAAGCTACAAAATTTAATCAACGCACATTCAAAGTGTATTAAATAGGTTAAACTGGTTGATCTTTGATACTTATTCTAGAAACATCTAATTTGACTTAATAGGAAACCAAAAAAAATTTTTTTTTTTTTTTGAAGGACCCCTTTCATGCTCCCTTAAGCAGAAAATATCCTTTTAAGAGACCGCAACACAGAGAAAAAAAAGAAGAAATTTAATATATAATTTAGGAGTCGAAGACATGCGAGACTCAAAAAAAGAATGATCTGAAAATAAACGAAGGAAAAGGTAGAAAGAAAATAATTTGTTTAGGAAATACGTGAGGTAGCCGAGGGTATAACAATAAGAGAATAGAAATACAAGGTATCTATAGATCAAAAAGATGGTACCTGGGTACTATTACACGTGACTTCATCTGATCGTGATCTTATTGGGGGGAAAATATAGTACGGCGTACAGCAAAGCTTTTATTTGATCTGGATCACGTTTCAAAAGATCAGTATGGTATTGGGCTCACCCAAGAAAGAAAAACCTAAAAACTTGTTCCTATATTTTCTGTAAAACATCTTTGCAAAAAACCGTAATAAAATAATATATTTATATTGAAAAAATACTTCTCAGATGAAATTGAAAAAAATCCATCAACGGAACTTTTAATGATTGAAAAATTGCGGTACTGAAATGTATAGGAAACAGATGGAATACAGTAGTACATTATGCGTCTAGTGCGCAAAGTAGCATTTTGCATGCGTGTGTGGAGTTTTCCAACGTTTTGCTTCCACTGCTGGAAGCATCTTCAGAGGAGTGGTGCATCGTGGTGTTGAGAAGAACGGCGTTAAATACTCTCCAGTCGTCAGAACATCTTGTGATTGCTTCGAGTCAACACCACGATGCACTACTCCCCTGAAGATGCTTCCAGCAGTGGATGCGAAACGTTGGACTTCAACCCCTTCGTGACGCGGATTTCACCGGAAAACCAAGCTGTTTATTACGAGTCTACCCGCGGAAGCCTACGCACCAAGTTAATTCATTATTAGTTAAAGAGGAATTCTTTAAATTTATAAGACGTGCATGCGCAATGAATACAAGTACGTAAAGAATCACTTTCTACGCATCTAAACAGAGATACTATGCTTATATTTCGTATCAATCGTAGATAAAATTGTTGTTTGTTTGATAACTTACATCTACAGAATTTCCTGAAATTTAAATCAAAATTACATTTTGGCTGACCACAATAGCTCATATTTTTCTAGTTTTTTTTTTTTTTTTTTTTTTTCGGCAACCCCTTTCTAGTATACGAGTTTACATTACACATATTGCGTCCTTTTCCATTCTATTCTATCGTAGGCTATCCTTTCACAACTAGAAACACCGCACAATTTATTCATTGATTTCTTTCAACCTTGGCCTTTGGCTTTTTAGTTTATTATCTCTTGAATGCTATTATATGTTATTAAATTATATTTTAGTAAACTGTAAATTTCCAATTGGATTTCAATAAACAATATGAAAAGATTGATATAAATTACTTGCAATTAATCGGGAAAAGATAAACTTCAGTGATTTAGCCATGTCTTAAGGATGCCACCCTAAAAAAATGCCCCCAAAGGAGGTGGATGCAAGAGACCTCTAAGGACGATGCACAACAACGAGGTGGGAGACAGCAAAGGGAATAAATACAGTGCAAAAAAAAGAGTAGTTTACTAATCACAGGAAACTCATATACATATACAGGATCGGACCGTCTGGAGAAGGATGAACTCAACACCCACAATGGTTAGAAGAGGTACGGATAAGTAAGTAAGTAATAAGGGTAATAAATGTAACATGACATAGTTTATGTATGCAGAGGAAGAATGAACTCAGCCCCCACAATGGGTAGAAGAAGTACAGATAGATAAGCAAGCAATAAGGAAGGATAATAAATATAACTTGACATAGTTTATCTATCCGGTGGCAGTACTCCTATGATGCATTATTTTAATTCAAATTTTACATTGTGTCACAAACCAGAACATTTTTAATGTAACAAGAAAAAATAAAATAAAAATAAAGAATAATATTGCAGAACAAGTCAATTATATTATCAAGCTTTGTTCAATGTCATGGCACTTGTAAAAAAAAAACAAAAAACAAAAAAAAAAACAATCTGATGAAGAAAATTGAATCTAATTCTAGATCAATAAAAAATTTTTCTGTGTAACATTTTTTTAAAGACAAGATTACCCTTGGCAAAAGAAGGTTTAATAGCCTTCTTTCGAAACGTAATAAAAATGTTAACAATAGGAATGGGCAACTCCCTTTAGAAACAAACTATTAGGAAAAGTTCCAACGCAATAAATCAATAACTAATTAATTATACCAAGGACAAAAATATACAATTCAAAAAAATAAATGATTAATTACAAGCAATATGTTGTTTAATTGATTTTATATATAATTTGTGTAGCGAGTTATTAAACTGGAAAATTTAATAGAACTCATTCTACAGAGCAAATTGAATTTTGGTAACAAACACAACTCTGTATTCTGTATGTTGTTGTTCCCTTATAGTATCGACCACAACATTAAAAATATGAACTAATAAATTGTAGTCTCATTCACTGTTTGAATTAAATCTGAATATTTATTTCAAAACTATTATTAAGAACAAAAATTTATGAAAATATGTCATTGGGCTTTATTGAATTACATTATTTCGGGGGAAAACACCCAAGGAAGAGAGCGGCAGAATTAGACAGCAGGAAAACATTCATTACTATAAAAATTAACATGGTATTTGATAAACACGTTAATAGTTTTATTAAATATGAAAAATATTAGACTGTTTGGCGTTCCACGACTGTAATATGAGGCAATTAAATGTACGAATTCTTCATGGGTATTCATTAAATCCATGCACACTCTATGACAAAGTGTAACATGCTATTTAATTAACAGAAAATAAATTCAGATGGTTGGACTACCCTATACGGGGCATCATGTATAGAAATGGAAAAAACTGGCACATATAATTAAAGTCTTTTCTATATTTTGATAAAAAATGCACCAATTATGGATTCTTCTTCATTTCATAAGTCTTCTCTTATTACAATTTCCATCTTCAGATCTCTATTTTGAGACACAGCTGTATACAGGCCGATTTTGGGAATCTTGGGCGTATGTTTCTGTAGTAGATTACCTGGGCTTCGATGTAGCGTATCTGGTTTTTCAAAAGAGTATGAAATGAAAAAGAATACATAAATAATGCAATTTATATCAATATATAGGAAACACTTTAATTATGTGTGCATTATATTTGTTAGTTTTTGCATTTCTATACATGATGCCCCGTATAGGGGAATCCAACCAAAACAAATAAATGAATAACTTCGTTCTGAATAAAGGAGACGTCCTTTAATCTTTATTAACTTTGTTATTCAAACCCGGGTTTAAAACACTAATAGTTATTTTTAATTCAACCTGTAAAAGGAGAATGAAGTTCGAAGAAAAAGAGATCAAGTACATTTAATTTAAGATCAATTTATATCAGTTTCAACCCCAACTGTAACTTATTCTCTCTCTACCACAGTTGTTTTTCACTCTCACCGGCACTAAAAATGTCATTTGTGGTCTGAAGCCGGTTAGTTACTTTAGGGTAAGAGAAGAATTTCTTTATTCCTACTTTAATCATATTATATTAGTTGAGGTTGGTCCGCAACCTTAGACTAAAAAAATCTTATCACTAAAGAAAAAGGCAGCGGAATAGTCTGAAATCCTGTATTGAGACCAAGGACAGTGTTAAACCACTAAATTAAACAAAATGTATTCAAATAAAAAATAAATACTTCTCACAGACAAATTTTTGACTCTTAAAGGCAAAAGTATTACATATTTGAAAGGGTTAATTAAAAAGTAAAATTATAATTAATATATTTCTTTTACTGATGATTATGAGGAAGGAAACACCTGCCAAATACTTCAAGGTTTTACCCAAACAAAAAAATAAAAATAAGTATTTAATCCACTCTTCTGATAAGTTTAAATTAATATGTTTTGCCTTAATTAGTATTTTTTACCAAAGTAGTGGACCATGGAAATTAACAGAGGAATATTAATTTATTCGCTGCATTTACTTTAATTTAAATGAAATGTAAAAAAGAGATTATTATAGTGGTTATTGATATTGCAGTCAAATTAAAATATTATAAAAACAGTTTATTTTTGGTCTGATTTATTTATAAGAAATGATCTCTAGCCTCTATATTTCCAGTGTAGCGCTCTACCAACTATATAGACCCTTGGTTCGAATCCCGGTGCTGATGTCTATTTTTCTCTGTCTGTCTCCCACTGTAAACAGTAATTATAATTTGGATTTAAATTTATTTGATTTGAACTACATATATCTGCATTTAAAAGCTAAGTAGACTATTCCAGTGGCAATGTATAGAACGTGCTACTCATAAATATGGCCTAAACGTTGAAAACTCCGACTACAGTCTAAAAAAACACTCTAACATTCAGTTAAGCCTGGGTTCGAAACTGATTTTGTTCATTGAGTTTTTTTTATTCACCATGAGCGAATTCTACCAAATATCGATAGAAAAACTAATTTTATTCTATGCATAGGAGGCAAAACCTAATAATATTTTAAGCATAACATGTTATCGAAAAGTTTTTACAACGGGAAGAAAAGCTCTTCAGATATATTTTTTTTTATTTCATCCTAATGTATTTGTAAGTTATGTATAATAAAAAAAATCTACTTTAATAAATCTAAAGGCTCTGAGATAATAAAAACGAACGCTTATCGTATATAATAAATAATAAATGTAACTTGTTTTAGTTACACTGCTTTATCATTGTTTTCAATCCAACCTTTTTTCTTTAGGTACAACAATTACGTAGAAAGCAAACAGAAAAAAAAAAAAAAAAAAAAAAAAAGTTACACACAAGTTAAAAATAATAAGTATGTAGAGATTATGATAATTAGAAATGTGAGGAGAAATTAAATCACAGAAAAATTCTCATCCTTTAAACCATGAGGTTCATGGTCGTTCAATGTTAAAAAACCCATAATACAGACGTTGTAAGTGTTATCTTTTAGAATATATATTATATAGAATATATATTTTAGCATATTTTTTAATTATAATAATGCGTTTAGGAATAAGCAAAAGTTGTTTATTTATGAGATTTATCTTTTGGTGAGTTTCTGGTGTATTATTGAACGTGTGTTTGGTTGCTTAGCGTGATATGAAAAGCTAGGGAGATTGAGGGAGGAGACAGTGGCGTGGGAGCCTACACGCACCACTGAGCACTGGCAGTCTGGCTCGCTTTACACCTGTTTACTGGACCTTTTATAGCATTAGTAACACCGAGGCGGGTGAGCTCAGAGGGAGCCGTCACAGGTAGATATTGCCAGGTAGTTGACACCGAGATACACCCTGGGGTCGAGTTCACAGCAAACACGGAAAACATCAAAACCAAACATCGCATCGTTCAACTCTGACGAACAACTTAACTTACATTCCTTTTTCTCCAATATTATACTTACTGAAGCAAAGTAATATCCCCCTTTTCATTTGGCCGTAAAAGTAAAAATGAGGAATGTACTCAATAAATAAGAACTCAGAAATCGTTTCTATACGTATGTACTAAAACTGTATTATTCTTTAGGTCTTATGTGCAATTCTCATGGAAACGCGTGAGCTTAAAATTTCAAATTGGAATTTTAGGATAGTAAGAGATTTTATGTTTATCTAATTATTGAGCATTTTTTTCAAAATTCATTTATTGAAGCGAGTGTAAGCGAGCTTCTTACATTCAACGAAATATGCATCTTGTCTGTCTGTCTGTCTGTCTGTATGTCTGTGTGTCTGAAACGTACGACGATAACTTGAGTAAAAGTTGACCGATTTTGATGAAATTTGGTACACATGTTCATTTTACCAATGCTCAGGACGAGTTCGTTGGACAGCTTGATCCGTCCAAGAGTTCGCGCGCAATGCTCGCGTAAACGTGAGCTTCAAATTTAAAATTGGAATTTCAGAACGGGAAAAAATTCTATCATCACCTATTCGATGAGACGAACATTTTTTTCAAATAACATTTTTTAGTAAAACCAACAACGACACCGCTATGAATTAATAAAGATCGCTAAAACTATTAAAGCGGACCCAAACGTTTAAAATAGAGAAAACAACCTTTTTACCGATATCTTACGTTTTAACGTAACGATTTTAATAAAACTTCATATACATCGTCTATAGTACGATTGAAAAAAGTATGTAAAATTTCAACTTGATACAAGCAGTAGTATTTGAGTAATGAAGTGATACATTTAATAATAATTGAAAAGGCGATGTGTGGTTAGAGGAATAGTAAGAATGCATTGTGGTTCCCTTACTACTAGACGCTGTACTACTACTATACCCATTATCTATCAACTCATCATGATTCATGATTAGCTATTTTTGCAATATTCAATACGTACCTATTTATTACTATACGCTCGCTTCAATGAGAGAGCCACGCGATGCCTAGTATATAAAACCAACAGCGACACTTCTCTGAAGTGTAAAAGATGGTCAAATCTAAATGTTTCAAAAAGAACAAAAGTACAAATACAAAAGTTGTAGAAAATGTTGACCACTAAATTATTAATTTTGCTCTCCGATGCACATAGAAACCGAGATACTAAGCAAAAGCCGAAAAAAGTTCGAACTTGTTTCAATTCTGCTGCCTAGGACATTAATTTCTGCAAACTTGGATTTTTTACTAATCCATAAAACATATTCAAAAAGTATATATACCTGAGCTTATTCAAGCAACCATTATAATTTTTTTAACAGCCACAGCAAGTTCCGAGCGATCAGAGGCATATGAAGCTAAAGATAAAAGTGTGGGATGCTACAAAAAAATCCCATTTATTGATAGCGCCCACGCTTTATCTTTAGTATGACATACGCAGATACTGTGATCGTTCATAGTAGTGTGGCTGTCGAAAAATAATATTTTCTCCTTTATAGTGCATATATTTTTTTTTTTTTAAAAATAACATTTTACTATTTTTATTATATTTTTACACATTTTGTGTGGTCGATAGTTCAAAAATAATCATCAATCACAAACTAGGATCCCATTTCTATACAAAATATTTCTAAGAAAAAAAGAATGTTTGTATGGTTTACAAAAAAAAAAAATATCTACAAAAAAGGATACGAGCTTTAAGGAAACCAGTTAAAGTAATTTACAATGACAGGATACAAAGCAATATCGATTAGGAATGATTGACAGGTGGAAGCAAAATACCTATATAAAACAAGGTGTCAGGAGTGAACACCGCTACATTATGCATTACTTGAGCAAGGTAAACTTTAGTTCAGGTAGGTGAATGAAAAGAAAGGACGTCGTAAAACTTATCTTTATAGTTCCATTGACACCCTTGCATGAATGGTTTGAACTTGGCACTTAAAAACATTTGACTTAGAGCGACATGGATAAAAGACCTGAAGATTATTTATTGAAGTCTGTGAATAAACTTATTGGCAGTATAAAAGAGCTGCTTGGTAATGCAAAAGTTAACAACTATTAATGTACATTCAATTCAAGGAATTCGTTGAAATGCCATTACTAACCAAGCTTTAAATTTGACAAACGAAAGTAAAAAGGCGAAGTTCTTTAAATTAGATTTAAAGAATTTAAAAAAATTAAAAAAATAAATTAAAAAAAAAAGAATTTAAAAGAATTAAAAAAATTTTAAATTCTTAAAGGTGTCTTCGGTCAAATAAAGACGGATTATTTATTATACTAAATTTTTATAAGGTGATTAAATTGTAGATTGTAGTAAAATATTTATTTTAACTTTAATACAGGACTGAGGATCCAATCAATTGCACGCATGTGTATGTAACTTAGAATCATATAGTCTAGGGAAAATACGATTTGACCTGCGCAAAATTGTTTCACGAGTGATTCCAGCGGTATTCAACTAAACTAACCCTGCTTTGTAACATATCCAAAATCAGACAAAATCCGATCATGGGAAAGCACCTAAAAATCGAATTAAAAATGGCGTTTTTTAACATTAAGGGTAATGAAAGCCCAGCCGTCAAATAAATGTTGGTTTATATATTTCAAACAATGTAGAAAAATACATTTTAAATGTGGTTATAAGTTTCAATTAATTTACTTTTATTATAGTTATAGGCTAGTCAAAATATGCATAAAAAATATCGAAATTCGCAAAGCGTGATAATGATTAACTGAAGTTACTATGTCAGTTTAGATTGGGGGGGGGGGACATTCTTAATGGTAACAAGAAGAGAAAACTACTTATTTCAACAAATCAGCTTCCCCTCCCCCCCAAAAAAAAGAATACAATTAATAAACAAATAAAATCTCCGCGGGTAAGTAACAACAATTGTGTTCAGAACGTATTCATTAGAATACGTTCTAACAACTGCGTTCTAATATTGCTGATGCTTACTGCAGTACATGTCTTACTGTAAGTCATGGGCATTGTCTGCAGTTAATTATTGAGGGGGTATTTACAGGGGGGGGGGGGTCCAGAACCCTCCACCAGAAAATTTTAGAAATATGGCCTCTCAAAACAGCGCTTTTATGCATTTCTGAGGTGAAATTGAATATTTGATCATTTAATTCCTGGGGGGGCTAATTTGGTGCAGGGGGGGGGCCTAAGCCCCCTCTGCCCCCCCTAGGATCGCCACAGTTTATATGTATATAGTATATTGTTTATTTGTTAACTAGATAAGATAGAAGTTTCATAGAATAAACAAACGTGTTGCTCCTATTAATGATCACATGCCCCCCCCCAAAATTTCAACGGCGCACTGTGCGCCGTTATACCCCCTCGTGGGCACCCCTGGCATATTTCTTTATCTGCTATTATTTGTCTAAAGCTAGTTTCGAATTGTCCAAAGCTTTTAAAGAGGTATTGGGTATTGCATATATGTGTGCCTCTAAATTTAAACTTTACAACAATAGTTGAAATGATAATACTTATAATTTAAAGGCAACAACAATAATTTTTTATGTCCAGTAACTAATAGGGAAATATTTATTGCTTCGAAATAATTTGTTTTGTTGCATTTTCATAGAGACATAATTGCTTCACGCTAAGAAGGTGAAGGAAGTTCGCAATTAAGTGAACCATAAAGATGTCTGTAGAAATACAAACATTCAGAATTTTTTAAACAACCATGGTCATTCAGACAAACTGGATAAGGTCGTTAAAGGATTAAAAAAAGAAAATCAAACTAGCGATGCATATATAACAAACAACAAATATAGGCAAAAAAACAATTCGTTAATACACCTATCACACTACCTATAAATCAGTAATAATATGCATATATGATATATAGCATAGTATCTGCAATACCTAAAAAATATTTTAATAATTGAATTCAGATCTAAACCTGTTACACGCTTATTATGCTCCGTTGAAGCCATTACTTTCGATAGATTTATTCCGCAAAAAAACGTAATATAAAGATTATAGTATTATAATCTGCATATTCATCGAGAGCATTAAACCCATTTGCATAAAAAAGTAAAATTAAATCAACTATACATGTTCAAGCAGTCAAATTTAATTATATTTTTAGTATGCAAAATAGTAATAATAAAATATTAATTATAGTTATCAATGAATATTATTAATTAATACATAGTTAAAAAGTTATACATAGTCTGCCAACTTGTTTGTCACTGCTTCCCCACACCTATTTCGTATACTTTAATGATTTTATGCTTTTACAACCTATTATAGTCCAAGTTATTTAATTTATCCTCTTTTTTTAAATCGGTCAAAATTATTTTGATTTTTCACCAAATTAAAGTATGTATACATTTAGAAAAATTTAAAGAGAGACTTTTGAAATTTTTCTGGGGCTAAGGCTCCTTTTACACGGTGCGGGTCCGGCCCGCAGCTAGATGCGGACGCGGGCCCGGAATAAGTATGACCTTAGTAAAAACACAGATCCTTTAACAGGCGCGGATGCGGGTCCGGACCCGCGTCCGGGCGAAATGCTCGTCCGGGTCCCCATAGCTATGTCCGGGCCCGCGTCCGCACTTGTCATTACTGGACATTGATCTCTATGTAGGTTTTCACACGGTGCGGGCCCGCGCCCGCACTTGTTACTTACTCGACATTGATCTTTATTGTTGTTTTCACACCTAGTTAGATGCGGGTCCGGGCCCGCGCCCGCACCGTGTGAAAGAGGCCTAACTGCGGGCTACCTTAGATAAACCGTGTAAATTCTATAAAAAAAACAGGTAAGTACTTTTGAAGATAAAGGGGTGTATAAATAGGTATATGTTTGTGTGAGTGTGGTAGAGAAACAAATGAGCGCAGAAGGTTTAAACTTATATGGGACCAACAATGGGCTAATTATGACCTACCATCCCAATTTCATAAAATTCAGGCGAGTAGGAGTTATTTTTTTTTTTTTATGATATATTGGTTCGCAAAAATTGAGCGACAGACAGACCATCAGGCCGACAGACAGACACGGAACCAAAGCTTGTCCCTGATAAAACGGATTTCTGTCTCTATTGAATATTTGTAAATCGAAGACATTAAATATTTTCATTCTTCAAAACGATCATCATATCTTCCGTTAGGTTCGGTAAACTCAGAAGCAAAAAAAAAAACTACATACTAATATTTAGATGACAGAATTTCATTAAAGAGTAACTTATAACACAAATTTAAAGAAAAATCTGTTAAACAATTTTTCTAAGACTAAACTATTATAAGATGTAATTTGATTCACAAACTTCAAAAGAAGGGAAATAAAACAAGAAGTTTAACCACAATGCAAAATCTGCAAAATAATTTGGACAGTAGCCATTTCTGAATGCTTAAAAGCAATATTATTATCTTATGAATCTAATGGGAATATATTTATGACAAATAGAATTACTGCAGATCTAATAAATTAAAAATAAATGGATTATTATTTTCCGATAATCACACAATAATTTAATGCGGCAATAATAATATTTAAAGCTGAACACCATATACTATTGTTTTCTCTTTCTAATAATAATAATAAAAAGGTTTTTTGATAGAAATGTTGTAGAATTTTGGCTAAATTAAATTGTCGATCAGTTTATTGTTGACCGAGCGTAGCGAGGTCTTTGTTTTAACTCGACCGTTTGGCATTTCGTCTGTCTGTCTCCTAAATGTACATCGACTGTCTTTGCGAGGGAGGCCGCAGGCCGACCGAGCTGTGGTGTGGGGCGGGGGCGCAACTACTCATTGTACGTCAGATGGGGGAGGGGGGGTAAACATTTACTGTATTTTAAGGCGCCACTGCAAAAAACAAAAAAATAATTATACCCCGCCTCTTGATTTTCGGAAAAATTTCGAGTTGGTAATGTCAAAATCGGTTAGGAACCTTAAAAATCGCTTGACCAAACATAGGGTAAGGGCACTTTTAAACCACTCCTTAAGGGTGAAAATCGGCCCTAAAGGGTAAAATAGAGTGTTATTTGGATTTTTGTACTGATGGGTGTGTTTGTCGTAAAGGCATGCAGTTTTCTGAAAATTGTTAAGGTTATAGTGTATTTTTAGGGAAAAATTCTTAATGCCGGGAAATTTTCAGGG
>KZ651081.1:70163-83819 GCA_001010745.2 Gerris buenoi | reverse complement strand
TTTTTTTTTTTTTTTTTTTTTTTTTTTTTTTTTTTTTTTTTTTTTTTTTTTTCCGAGATTTCAACGGAATTATTCTTTTTGGTTGTTTATAAGACCTCCTGAGCCTGAGTGGTTTTCAGCATGACGTCTGTATGTATGTGTGTGTTATCCTCGTAGCGCCCAAGGTATTTAGCCTAGAAAGTTGAAACTTGGCAGAAAAATCAGTCCTTACCTGTAGTGGTGCCGCCCGGAAAATCAACTTTTTCCGCCATCTTGAACCCAGTTTGATGAGTCAGCAAAATTTTTAAAAAATCGTAATATATCGTTAATGCTCCTGATAGAGTTGAAATTTAGCATGCATGTTCCTATTTGTATGACAAAGAAGCCCACCAAATTTAATTTTAATATTGGCCGCCATTTTGAAGTTATCAATTTTTTAATTTTATAATTTGACAGTTAATAATACCGAAAGTAAAAATAGGTTTTTGATATCGTTGGAACCGGAAAAAATTAAGGATTTAATATTTTGCATTTATTAATATAATTTATTATTTATTATTTAAGATTTAGCATTTATTACTTCAAAAGTTATAAGCGAATATAATTATTTATTAGTGCGATCATTTTGATGACTTCAAAGTTTGTTTACATCTGTCAAAATACCGCCAAACTTCAAATAATGAAATAAAATACAAGTATTAAAAATAAGGTTTTTTTTTAAGAATGACAATAAATCAGTTAGTTCAGAACGGTTACCCATCCAAGTACTGACCACGTCCAATGCGGCTTCCTACTGCTGCGAATAAGCAGAAGAGTGAGGAAAGGTTCCGAGGTACCCTGTACCATATTTTTTTTAATACAGTTGTATTCTTCATTGAAAATTATTAATTTGAGCGGTTAAAAATGTACTATTAAGTTAACAAAAAATACTGTTATTTATTAAATATACATTATGGTCGTTTTGAACCAAAATTACCTAAAATTATATAAATATCAGTAAACATGGAGTCAACGTTCTACAAAAAAAAAAAAAAAAAAAAAACCCAAGGCCACCCAGTCGAGTAGATGGGAAGCAAATGGCTCTCTGCCTCCAGCATCTGACTCTGAACCACGTTCCACGCAAAATATAACAATACGGGTTTCCATTAGAATACCGATTACATAACAATATAACCTTCCAATTTGGAACAAACTCAACAACAGATTTTGCCATTCAAACAGACGTACAATCCATTGAATTGGTTATTAATAAAAATATGAAGGTACCAATCATGATACGCATCATCGAGCAGTGTATCAAAGAACAAGAATTTTATTAAATAATTTCTCGAGGGGGTTCTTGATTATCAGAATGCTCCTCTAAAGGATATCTCGAAAGTGTTATTTTATTTACATTATTAATGTTAAGTAAGTTCACAGCAATTTGTCTTTCAATAAACAGTCTAATTGCAAGCAATTAGAATTCAGTACACTTTACGATGGTTGTAGGATTTTAACAGAGGGCCAATGTTGGACAACATAGCTTTAAACATATTTCAATTGATTACTTTCAATTAGGTTGCTTTCTCTATTATAACTTAATTTAATCAAAGATATATAATTACGATTAAATGAGACAAAAGTTTGTGTTAGAAGTAAAAAGAGTGTAATAATAATTATATCAAAGGAATGACTCCTTAATACTAATCGAGGGACAAGTAGTATTAAGGCGAAGATATATATTAAAGGGATTCTGTTAACTGATATAAGCGCTCAGTGGCATAAAAGTCGAGATGGTTAAATTTAATTTTTCTTAGAAATGAATTCTAGATATGAAAATTCGATTTATTATATTGACGTTTTGGCAACTCGATTTAATAACCTAATTCTATTACTACTTAACATCTTTTACTACGTTTTTATTGACTTGGTTTCTTGTTTGTTTGTTTGTCCGGTACAAATCTTGCAATCGAATTTTAACCAACATCCCGAGTAGCTTGACATTTGAAACTTTCAGAACAGCTCAGAACACGATGACAATGCATTATTTTATTACTTTTAGTCATTTTTCAGCAGAATTTAATTCGTTTTCAGCAAATTTGCTGAATGAAAAGTTAGTTCGGAAAAAATCCGCAAGTTATTTTATTTGTTTTGTCATATCCCAAAATATTTACAATCTTCATTTTGACAGGTTTCAAATTTATGATTTTTATAAATAAGAGATAAACATTAAATGACAGCAAAACAGGAAATATACCTATCGATTATATTATTTCAAATATAACGATGGCACGGTTTAAGAAAATTTAAAAACGTAGTATATAAAAAGTTCTTTTTATCTTGCAATTGTAAACGAACTCATTATTATATAAATAAAGCAATGAAACTATGCCACAAAGTATGGAGAAGCTATAAGAGACAAAAATCGACGAGTTATTGGAAAGTAAACATTTTCCAGCAAACCTAAACGTCGAAGTATAAGCTCAAGGCGCTTTGCCTTTTAAATGGTTAACATGGGTGTCCAAGAACTCAAAACCGATGAAAAATAAGAGGTCATGAATACACTAAGCTAGAGGCTAGAATACATTACAGAAGGCATGCTAAAATAAGTCTTAATCTCGATCCAGCTTTCAACCTTGAGCGTTATTACCTCCACGTATTTTCGCAACTTTGAAACACCTTTGATGCTATCTATTGGAAGGTAGAAAGTACTTAGTGGTAAATAAACTATAATTTACTTGATGTTTCGTGATGATATAGAAAGAAATTACTTCAGAGATACGTAAATAGTCTTATTGTTTGTTTGTTCGAGCTATACCACAGCTCGATCCATGGAACACAGAAAATGTGCGGAATGAAAAATTAAAATTTAAACAAAATAATTTATTGATTGAATATCATTTTTGAATGTACTTGGAACTATTGTTTCCAAGAGTCATATTGAATCTATCATTGTCCTCTTTTAAAGATGTGTAACCTGTGAGTAGGCAAAATAGATACTTGTTTTTCTGAACTAAACCCATAAACCCAATTCATGTTCGGTGGGCACAATATTGTCATTACTAACAAACGATTAATAAAACGAAAAGGTAATTTAAAAAATGCATTGTAGAGGGACTACATAACTATTTCTTGGAATAAGTACACCCTACCATAACTTACAATGTCTTATATTAAAAATAAAAAAAACAACCACCAAACTGACACGGGACAAAAAAATGTTCCCTGAAGTCTGAAATGGATTTCTGTCTTTGATTTTAAAATTTTATGTGGAGACATAAAAAATGATCACATAGCTTTGATTACCTCCGGTAAGCCCTGGTCAAGCATGGAAGCAAAAGCACTGGTTAAGTTCTAACAAGTATAGAACACTATAGTAGATAATACTTTATACAGACTGGATTCGATCAGTAAGTTCTCAGTCTCATTGTCATTATCATTAATTTCTGTTTTATTAATATAGCTATAAATTTATTAAGTTAAGTTTTTCGGAAATGAGAGAGGATAATTAACCATATTTTTCTCTATCTATGTAATAGTCTAGACTTTAAAGTCTATAATATCGGGAGAGGGAAGTTCAGGGTCCCTCAACCCACCATATCCGCCAGAGCTAGAATCAAATAAGCCTCTCTTGACTTGT
Source organism: Gerris buenoi (assembly GCA_001010745.2). NCBI lineage: Eukaryota > Metazoa > Arthropoda > Insecta > Hemiptera > Gerridae > Gerris > Gerris buenoi. The sequence continues at coordinate 80,221 of KZ651081.1, read as the reverse complement.
AACAAGTTTTTTGTTTTATTTTTACTATAAATTGTCTATAAATAATACATAGACAAATTATACAGTTTACTGTTATACAGAGTAATGATAGCCAATAGCCATTTCTATATACTAACTTGTACTTCAATTCTCTATCTTCAATTAAACGTTCTTCAAATGATCATAACATACTGAAGAACACTTGCAACCCTGTAAGAATATTGTCTTTAATGAGTTATAAAGTGTTCTTAAGCTGTTATGATGGGCTTGTATAGTTATAGCAATAAGATGAGATTTGGTTGGAAAAAAAAAGTTAGGCTCTAAAAGGGAATGGAAGGTAATGAGCACATCAAGAAGGCTTCGAGTGGAAGGCTCTTGAGCTTTTGATGATTGCTCGCTATTTTTCACTTGATTTGTCACAGGTTCGTAGCTACGGGCCACTGAATCCTCCGAGAATTTTATCTATAACCTAAACAAACTTAGCGGGATATAAAACCAACTATTTCTTTTACTATTGCTACTAGTGCAGTTGTTTTCCTTTCCTCTTCAGTTCTATAATATTTCTTTATCTATAGTAGGGATTCGTACCGTTTTAGAGGAAAATCATTAAAAAAAAAAAAAAAACCATAAAATAATGAGCGGTGACACAACTCTTCAACCATGATGAACTATTATTTTTTTCTTTCTAAGTACTCTTCTTCAAAAATGGTATACGATATTACCTATGATAACCCGTTCAATGAAAGCCACTGGCTGGTATAAATGTAATTATAGATATCTGTCAATTAACGTATCACTAAGAATAAAAGTATCAATTTAGCAATATTTAATGTGCGTGGACAACTCCTTGTGCATAAGGTTGAGACTTTTAAGGGACCGGCAATAGATTAATTATGATCAATAATATCTAAATTTCATATAAATCGGACAAGAAGGTTTTAAGATATCCGCAGATTCGCAAAAATTGAACGACCTACAGACACGGGACCAAATATGTTCCCTTTTGTCTGAAACGGAATTCTGTCTAGGATTTTTAAAAAAAATTGTTCCTCAATACAATGACAGCTTTTGTTATTTTCGGTAAGCTCGAAAGCAAAATTATAATTAAAATATAATCTTTTCTTATAATAAGTAACGATTTTTATTATAAATATAAGCACGCCTCTAAATGCAGCCCATTTACTCAGCCAATAAAACGATTTAAATTGGATATTCGTCGAATTGCTAATTATAGCCACAAAAAAACACAAACAAATAAAGTCAAAGATCACTAGATGGTATAAAAATAATAATTATCATTACTACATGAAAAAAAAGTTTTTGTACAAGGTATAACTGTTGACACTAAAATAACATAAATTGGGGTATTTTATATTTACATATATATATTTTACACAAAAGTGTTTGGTTTCCAAAGCTATAACGATTTGTTTTCACACAAACCAGTAACATTTGAAATAGCACGAAATCTATTCAAACTACCATCACGATTTCTTTTGTACCATCTGATTTTTATTTCTGTGTTTAGATAGTGCCTACAAGACTCATCATAGTAAAGACCGCGGACAGAACACAGGAAAGTGTTGTAATGCTTAAATTTATAGAAAGTGAAGACAAACAGTTATTGGTACAAATAATTTAAACATTTCTTTTAAAATCATACAACGAGTTCAAGAGGGCAGTGGAAAGACAAATTCAAAATGATTTAGGTTTAATTGAAAATTGCAAGAACCCATTAAGATTTAATTTAATTGTCCAATAAGATCAATTCTGATCAGAATTAGCTAATTACTTATTACTTATGTGATAAGAAACCATTATTAATGTGATAAGAAAACCATCAAAATTCAAATAATTAAATAAATGAAATAAAATAAATAAAAATAAATGGGTAAATTATTTGTTGGAAAATTATAATAAAAAAATCAGTTAGTTCACAACGGTCACCTATCCCAGTACTGACCACGCCCAATAATTGCAAATTGCTTCCTGCTATTGTAAAGCAGCAGGAGAGAAAAAAGTACGTTACGTTCTGAGGTACCCCGTACCTGATTTTTTTAAATTTATAAGTATTCATAAGATTGTGTGATGTCAAACTAATTTTAAATTGTGTAGAATCCTCCCATAAAAAATTAAGAAAATAATTTAAAAAATTACTTACATTTTGTTCAGTAGGAACCAGTTCTTTCGATGAACCTGAAATTAAATAAATAAAATTAAAAACTTTTTCTTTGCAAAATAGAAAGAGAATATTTACACCAAAAAAAAAAATCGTGACAGTATTTTTGGTATTACACACAATAAAGTACCACAGTACAATTAAGTTTATGAATAGAGTTGCCAAAAGAAAAATTAAATGGTTAAATATTAGGAAATGTGCCAGTTTGGGAAGTAAAGTTGGGCTGTAGGCAATCAATATGAAGCTGCAACTGGGTCACGGACCAGAGGCTTGAGCTTGCCTTGCCTTGGCTTGGGCCTCAAGCAACCTGCTACACGCTCCGTATTACCCTAGGGCTTGAAGAACCACATGATGTTACGTGACTACACAGCGTACATACATCTTCAATTGTAATTCTTTTACTACACTTCCCCCTTTTACATTTTGAGTTAGAGTATATAGGAAATAACAAGATATACAGAGATACAATAAGAAATAAAATCAAAAGAAAAGTTCAAATATATAGAGAGAAAAGTAGTATGTAGAATAAGAGTAGAAAATACTAAGAATAATATAAGAATAAGAGAAGAGTAGACCAAAGGAATGAAATATGGATGAGAGTAGATAAGAAAGGGGAGGGAGGGTAAAGGTAATTGCTAGTAAAATGTGTGTGGAGAGTGGTTAAAGTTGTCGTCACACGCGTAAACGTTAGTTTCGTTAACTACTAACGAAACTAGTTACAATAAAGAATAGGAAGAAGAAATGTAAAAAAGTAGCAAGAGAGGCCAGGAATAATAATATAGTCTTAGAGTAGACAAATAAAAAAATGCAATAAAAATTAAATATACTATTACATAGGCTTGTAGATTCCATTGATTAAATATTGACTTAATTTTAAAATTAAAGTAAGTCAGGTTTAAAAGATGTTCGTTTTAATTTATTAGCAGAGAACTTATCATAATACCTGGCAGATGGATGATGGGTGGGATCCAAGTCGGTAGTAATAGCTAAAAGCTTTGAGCTAATAGTTTATTATAATAGCTAATAGAGCTAATAGTTTATTATGAAATATTTCTACCATAATGTTTTTATTTATCTGAACTAAATTTTAATTTGCGAAATTGGAATTCATCCAAATCAATTTCTTTAAGCGTTTTTCAGCACGCAAGAGGTGTTGTTTGTGTTTGTCACCTTTAAACTTGTATAAGAGTGAATTTCAATAAGGAGGATAAAGAAACAAATAATAATAAAACCAATCATCTTTGTAAACGCGAAACTAACGAAATATTATCATAGAAATTATATTTTATTACCCGCATATTCAATAAAATTGTATACGTAAACAAAGGTCAAAACCGCACATCAAAACTCACAATTGGGTAATTATTTTCCATCAGATTATACTGTTAACTGTTAGAGATGTTTTGAATAAAGCGATGATCTCATTGATTCAAACAATTAAAAATTACAACATATGCAGACAAACAATACAGATTTTTAGCTGTTTCTGATTATTTTTTCCGACGAAAAATCTAGGTAGGTACAAAAGAGAGAAAGTAAACAAAGAGTACAATGGTATTGAGAGGGAGCAAAGTCAAAATCTGATGAACGATAGAGACCATCTTAAGATAATGGAAGGAAATTGTTTCGGCCCAGCAGTCATCCTAAGTGATAAGAGATAAGGATGAGTCTAAACAAACAGGAGGAACAGATTTTGCAATATTCCGTGGAGCTCTAAGCAATGATAAAAACCTCGAAGCCAGCCAATCGTAAAAAAAAGCTTTCAAGATAAAACTTTGCATTTCAGAGGGACTAGGACAGAGTAAATAGTTAAACAACAACTTACGGTATATTGCGATACTTATCTTTAAAGGAAAAAAGGAATTTTAATAGAGGACTCTAAACAGTCTTAGACCCGAAGAGAGATGGCTTAGATAAGACAAGATTAGGGCCTAATAGAAATTCTTCAGTTTCCAACACAATTTATGATGCTGTAAAAACTATGTAAACACGTACAAGTACCCAACTAAACAATATTTACTTTCATAATAGCTCAGAAATATTATTGGTTTGAATCTTGAAACTAAACAACGATCCAAGACAAATAACAATCTAATCAGTATTATTGTTTCAATATCTTAATCAATTATAACTTATCTAAAAGACTATATATTTACAGAAGCATTGTTTGTTTATCCAATACAATGTCTTCAAAAATAATTACAGACAACATTATTCATTATTTTGAGGGGATAGGACTGTCTCTCCTAGATTTTTTTTATATACATATATAAAGACTGGTTACTAATATTCTGGAGATTAGGATAAAACTAAAACTTAAGAGAGTAAGGTTAGCTTCTTTATTCTGGATTCTGGGTCGATAAGAGTTTTTCATAAATTTATAAATTTTTCCTTTTTCCCTTTTTCACCCCTCCCCGAGGCATATTTATAATAAAGTACAGCCCGACGGTGCCAAATCGTTTATTGCGGTACCCTGAGCATCACCACTCATCAGAGATACATTTTATTCATATTCATCATACCTTGAGTATCAATTATTGAAAAATGTATGATTTAGCTTTTTCCTAATTAAATGTTGCGTTTACTTAGGATAATGTGAATACTAATGTATATGTTCAGCATATCCCAGTTAAAGCTTTTATGGATTAAAAATACTATGTAATGCAATTTAAAATCTTATTTCCAACTGAACCTTAGAAATTAGATCGACAAATCCATAATTAAATTTTTTAAAAATAACTGTTGTCAATGTCAATAATATACCTACATACAGAAATATTCTTAAAAACTTCTCAAATATGCTTAATAAGTTGTAATGCCGTTAGCTAAAAGTTAATAAATTTTAAAATATAAGAATAATCACCGGCATACATATATTTTGATAAAATAACTTTTACAAATATAGAACTAAATAAAAAATAACAGTGGTCTGAGAAAGGAAATTTCATTGCAATCTGAAATAAAAATATTAACCAGTTTGATAAAATAAACTGGGGCTTTCAAAATGATTAATCATGACCTTAGCATGATTTATTTCCTTTCTTAGTGGCCTAATGTTAATAATATATAAGGGAAGTTATGATAACAGTATGTTCTGATAAGAGTAAACTGCAAGGCTTTTACCTTCACCTAATTGAAGATAAGATTTGAACAGACCTAGATATCGTTCAATATGTACTAGAAAACGTAAATATTTACTTTCATTTATTTATGAAACAATAATTTTTAGTAAATGATATCCCACTAAAATTATTTTTTAACACAACAATTTAAAGAACATTTTCTTTCTTATTATTATTACTAGCTAGGTTCATGCACCGAGCATGTTGTGTTCAATGCTTAGGACATATTATAATAAAGTAAAAGCTAAATTTAACACCTCCTTTTATAAATACAATCACTTGAGATATATGCAACAAATCCGATAAAGGCTATCGAAGGTCGGCATCTTGTCTTTATAACCAGTAACGAACGTATTGACGATTACACAACATTAGACTGTAAAAGTAGCATATGCAAACGTTCTAGCTTATATTTATTGTGTATATAATGTACATAGGACAGATATAAATGAAGTGGTATAATATACGAGTATATTCATAATAAATTCCCTGAACATTTATGCATGCTACTTGAAATTTTTTTTTTTTTTCTTGAAATTAAATACAAGATTGTTATAGGATGGGATCAGCTAATGTTTCACAATATCTGGGTTATTGAACTATTCTCTTGGTGGATATAGATTCCAACGTTTCGTCTATGTTAGGAGGTACCTTCAGAGGTGTTAAATGTTGCTCTAATGAGGGTAATAACGTGGGCTGAAAATATAGGCCGACAGATAAAGTTTACATCTTGAGACAATACAAACCCACATCAAAAGACAAGTCAAAAACCTACATCTATACGGAGATGAAGTCAACGCCGAAAAACCTAAAACTAGAGACCCTTCAAAAACACATTTCATTTTGTCTCTGACAATTGTAAGTCTCCCTATTATTAAATATAAAAATTTTTAATAAGGACATCATTCAAGAATAGATTAATTTATAAAATAAGCATACATAAGTCAGACTAGATAAGGTAAGATTTTTAGACTGTGATGTAACATCAGTAAATGAACATTGAGTAGAAATGTCTATGCTATGATATCATGCTACCACTAGAGAATAGTTTATTAACTTATATCACTTAAATAGAATAGGAGAGAGTCAAATATTAAAAAGAGGACTGTAATAAAATTGTATTTGTAAACTGTAATTCATGCATATACTCGGATAAATGCATTTAAATAATGAGGTGCTTTGAAGTTACATTGAAATTATTCAGGGCGAGATAATTTGTAGCAATTTTACGCTTCAGGATAGTGTATGAAGATCAATATACTACATGTAACCTCCTTATCTAAGCCATAAAAATACTCTACATATAAGGTATGCTAGATGCTAATAATGAATATTAGTAGTATGCATAAATATTCTTACGTAACTTAAAAAAAAAAATCAATAAAGGAATGTAAAGTAATGCTTCCGTATATTATAAATCTAAGCCTTAAAGAAATCTAATACTTGACAAATACGGTTCGATCTAAATTCTGATTACAAATCGTTAACTAAATGCGAAGTCGTTACTAGTTTAACGACATCGATCAGAAGATAAATGAGGATCCTGGATGAGACGCAGACAGAGGGGATTAGGTGGAGACTACTTTCACTTGGTTGGATCAGCGTTCTTATCAATACCAAAGAATAATAACTACTTGAATTTAAAATACACATTGACACATAAGCATAAGGTAGAATGCAGTTTAATATGATAGGTATTTTCAATATCGAAATTAGACTTAATGTGACCAGTTAAATTGTTATATTATCTAACTAAAAAAACTGAGTCAGGTCAAAATAAGTTGTAGGCCAAGTGCCACTTAGTTAAGTTTGATCTGGTGGACTGTAAACTAATACGCATACATAATAGCACAGAACATATTATATACATGTAATGTTGCTGTTCTTTGGATTTTTAATATACTGAAGCTAATGTGGCATATTAAATAATTTTCAACTATTAAGAAACAAAATAATGCATATTGAAAATACGCAAAAGCATCCAGAAAGTATGGTAAAATTTCGATAATGTAATGCTTTTTACAATCCATTAGTGGCTAGTTTATTTAATTTCCCCCTGCCCTTTATTTAAACCTGTCAAAATTGTTATGATAATTTACATGAATAAAAGCACAATTAGCATAACTTAAACGCAGAAACTTTTGAAATTAACCTTGGGCTGACAGCGGACTACTTTCGACAAACAATCCAAATTTCTTATATTTGTGCGCAAAAATTGAAGACAGACAGACATCTTATATTGCTTAATTGATACTTTTATTCGTGTAAAAAAACAAAACAATGACAAATTTAAAAAAAAAAAAGAGAAACGATTTTCAATTTTTAAAAATTAGACAATATTGGGCTGTAAAGGCGTGAATTGGGCAATATTTAAAGAACGCAGGTGATTGTCATTAAGCTGGCTGTCTGCGGGCTACTTTCAACCAATCATCAAAACATCTTAAAAATCAGATGATTACTTTTGATGATGTGGGTGTAAGTAAATTTATGTTTGTGCCCATGCGGAAGAGAAAAAAATGGTGCATAAAATTGAAACTTATATGGGACAAACAGTGGGCTGATAATGACCTAACATCCAAATTACTCTAACATCGGACGAGTAGATAATATGTTGGTTCGTAAAAATTAACAGACAGGCAGACAGACCGACCGACAGACGCGAGCCCAAAAATTTTCCCTGATCTCTTAAACGTAATTTTGTCTTAGAATTCTTGTGTTTGGGGACCCTAAAAATGTTGTTCATCATAATGACCACATAGCTTTTTACACAATAAACGAACACGCTTTATCGCTCAGTGTGGTAATTTAATGGAGACTTAGCTACAATTCAATGTTAGGTGTAGGTAAATGTGGCATATTAACCCTTTATAGTTTATAGCATTTGACTCACATCTTTATACATATATTGGGTAATCATAACTGGTTAAAGAGAAAATATATCGTAAAATATCATATAAGCATTTTGGGTAGGGAAAAAAACACAACCCAAATGAGAAGTACGCAACAGGTTATATTTTAAAAATAAATTGAATAAAAATTTTTTTGAAAAGGTCAGACAATAAAAATTCTTTATTTTATCAGTAGTAGTTTTACGGCCGACGTTATTTTCATGGGGTGAAATGGAACTTCAGGTGTTGAAAGGCCAAAAGAAGATCTAATAAAAGACCTGTTGACCGTTGCAGGTGATAAATTAAGACACCTGACCCACAAATATCATAATGACTTTAATGACTATGGATGTAGTAACCGAAATTATCTCTGGAATTTCGGTGACTTTCTGGTCGTAAACTGCAACCCAATATTGTCAAAAATTTTAGTCTTGATATTTAATTTAAATCTATTACTAAGGAGGAGGAAAAAAAAGGCGGATTAAAATTATTTTAACATCTTATTCTGCTCAGAGAAGTTAAATATATCTTTCTATTTCCAAGGAAAATTCAAATTTTAGGAAATCCACGATTGGGATAGACAAATAGACTTAAAAGTAAAAAAAATAGAATTAGTAAAATAACGCGATAATTTAATGAGTGATGCTATTTGAAGTCTTAAGATAACCAAAAATAAATTGTCACTACTTTAAATTCAGTAATCCAATTTGAAAAGTATATTTCTTAATATAAAAAAAATGACTGAAGGCATAGGGACAACAACGGTGGGAAAAAAATTCAACAGTTTAAAATGACCTGTAATGTAATAACCGTCCTGTAATGACCCAATGAGCAGTCGAACGGGACTAAAATACCCCCCCCCCCCCACAAAAAACATAAAGAGACTAAATATGGTAGAATATCATAAAAAAACATAAACCATATAACCCATAAGTGAAGTACGCATTAATTTCCTACTGTCTTGTCTATAAATAACACATAGATTTCGCAAAAAGAAGTAAATTAACCTGCGATCTAATCGCATAAATATCACATAGTTAAAATTTAATTTTAACTATTAATATATTTCCAAAAAGATAAATGCATGGCCTCAAGGAAGATTTATTTGATTTATTTATTTATTTTTTTTTTTCACAAACATTTAGAATGGTTTTTAATTAAAACTATATTTAATTTCTGAAAATGCAAGCCAAAGTAACCGAAAGTGTCAGATTTAATCTATTACATTTAATTTTATCCTTAAAGTGATTTTATAACAAAGATGAAACAGAAATTACACATAGAAAGATGAAAGAAAAATTACACAGAAATTAGAGTTCAGTGGAAGTCTAAAGAGAAAATCTGAAAATCTGGCAGTAGTTGAATATTGTATATTGATAGCTTTACATTGTGCAGTGGAGCAGTAAAGTATTAAGTAAGATCCTACATTGCAGGAGCTTGCATCCGCCACATGCTTCAGTTCACTTAGTGAGAGATGGATTCCGTTCATAGCTCGATTAACACACCATCTCACCAAGGCCTCCCAATCAAAACACCATTCCACGCCACAAAATAACTTTCCATTTTAATTTAATTTCATCAGTGAGACCGCAGTTGAATGAACTGCAAATATGTGTTCTAAACAAAACATTTCAAAATTTCACACTTTTTCCGACATCTAGCAGGGTCTATCACTTTTAATGTTTCAAGTGATTGATCACCAATATGCAAATTTCTTACCCACTATATTACGTTTATCTTCAATAAACATTTTTTCGCCTCTCACCTTTTTTTTAATTCCAATTCCTATCCCCTAAGATTAAAAGAGTATTAATGAACGAACATCAAAATACGCACACCCGTTCTAAATGGTGAGTGCAATGACCGATTTTATTTTATATTAAAATATAT
>KZ651081.1:46914-66293 GCA_001010745.2 Gerris buenoi | reverse complement strand
ATTTTTTTTTCATATTTTTCCAGAGTTTTTGGGGTGAAAGCGCCTCCAAATTTGGAGCTAAAATCCATTTCTTTCAAACATGTATGCCAAATTTCGTCAAAATTGGCCCAGTAGTTTATGCTCCAGGTGTCTGCACAGACGGCAGACGACGGACAGACATTTTTTAAAAACCACTTTTTTGGACTCAGGGGACCTCAAAACGTGTAAATCCATCAAAATCTCAAAATCGAATTTTCGCGCCATCACAATACTTTCTCTTTATATGAGAAAGTAAAAAAAATAGCTTAAAGTTGTGTTTTGAAGCTTTAAAATTTCTAAAATTTTTAAAAGGACCCCTGCTATAGTGGGTGAATTTCATGCCCACTACACCCCCCAGAAAGACCTCTAAGTTGTCGCCCAGTAAAAATTTCTTAAAATATGCTCTGATCGGCGGGATCGGATATCCAAAGAATAATAATGTCATCTTAAATTCAAGCCCACACAGTATCTCTAATAACTAGAGCGCGGTTAAACCAACCAGTTTAAGGTTTGTTTGTCAATATATTTCTCGAATCTATTTGTTTCAAATAAAATTGTTCCATATTTAATTTACATTTACACATTCTACATTTTTGCACCTGCAACAAAAGTTTTTGGAGCTAATGGTTTTATAGAAGTTTGAAGCAGAATTATAAATTTATTTTTACAAGAAATGAGGATATTCCAACTATTACTTAACATCGTAACATGAGGATATTCCAACTAACATCGTTTTGGAAACGATTTTGAAAACGATCCGCTAGTTCAAAACGCTGTATGAACGGAGAACCACACATCGTATCGGTTTAGATCCACTCCACCAAAAATACGTGATCGGAACGGGGAATCGAATTCAAAACGCTCGTGTGACTAGAGGTCGTGGAGATCGAGATATCAGGTTATTTTACTCTTTTCCACTTTTCAAGTTCTTTACTTTCGTGAGCTTCCGTTTCTTTTTTTAAACCGCAAACACGTTATTAACAAAAGATAAAACTATAAAGAACCTGTAAAAACTTTTAATAACTTGTAAATAAAAATGTAAAAATACGCGGACTTATTAGGTAACAAGATAGAAGGTTTTACTCGTGACGTCACCGATATGAAAAATCGAAAATAAATATTTCGATCACCTGTATTTGTTGTTGTATGAACGCGGATCGTTTTTAAAACGAATTGGATCCGAAACGCTTTCAAAACGATGTGTGAACGTAGTATATGCTAAAATAACACTTCAGCCGCCCCCAGTCGACCTGTCAACTGTATTGTCAATAAATAAAATAGATTTTTCAAAAAAAATTAATAAATGGGCTTTGGTAGTACGGATAAGAAAGAGTAAACAAAAGGTTTAGAAGTACATATACATATTTATAAAACGATTGTTAAAAGGAAAATTCCTAGGAAATTCTTTGGCTTCTTAGAATGTCCAAAAATCCTTTTAATTAATTCTGATATCATGTATGATACAATAAGTTTAAAAAACAAATTGCAACGAAAAACGAAAGAGATACTGTTCCTCTGAATGAATGTAAGAAAATGAGGCGGTTGATAAACAACTAGTGCGAACACTCCCATATATTTGCGGGTGTTCTATTCTAGGCGGTAATCGATGCCTTGAAAATAGAATCTGTCGCGGTTTAAAAACCACTACGGTTATTCTTTATTCTTCGTGTGTTCTCTTCATTTTGAATCAATGTGTTACATAGAAATAGTTTCCTTGCCGCACTAAGCGGTCAAAAAACTATGTGTGTGTGAACTAGGCCTATAACAGAAATTAAAAGTTAAATATTGTAAAAATTCTAAAACCAAAAAATTAACTTATCGTCTCGGATTAAAGTTGGTTTTTTTTTTTTTTTTAATTTTTTGATGTATTAATAATATAACAATGATTTTAACTCAATAGAGCAATTAAATGGATTTATTTCATTTTGATTTTAAGTTGTTTATAGCTTTACAAAATCGATTTTAAGTAAATAGCTTCACTGGGTAACAAATGTTAAAAAGAATCTACATAGGATATTGTACAAGAAAGGGTCGTGTCTAAGTCCATTTCCTCACAATAAAAAGGATCCTATAGTTGTTTTTTCCCCACTGCTCTCAGGTGGAGCAAGAAAACTCCGTCACGCGATCTGAATCCCATCTCAGGCTAGAACTGGTCCTCTCGAGCTTGACCACTCGTTTAGTGCATGACACAGACCAAAACAAAAATCATATCGGCACTGTTCCGCACAGAAGATGACAGCTGTTCTTACGATATTCATCCCAGCAATAAAACTATTATTCTGACGTAGAAGATTACCTTAAAACTTAACTACTCATAATTTGCTTTCTTACATCACTTTTGCTATTAAAACAAGCTGGAAACACTATGCAAATATGTATCAGCAATGAGTTCAATGCCTCAAGCAAAATACTATGGATTGTAGTCAATGTTATTATTACCTCACTCTTACATGAATGAAGGAGAATATATTCACGGATATACCTAGTAGAAATGTTTCAAATGTCAACTTCTTCTTATTTAAAATAATATAAAAAGTAAATACTATACTATTAAAAATTATTGTAACCCTTTTTATATTTTTATATAAAAGCATCATGCTATCATGCTGCTCAATATTTGAATATATAATATATAAGCATCATGTTGCTCAATCTTTGAAGCGAGCGTAATGCAATACACTCAGAATATTAAAAAAATGATATGTTATACACATACCTAAAGAAGATGAGTGGAATGGTGAGAGATAGGAGTGTGCCTTGCCTACCTAAATTATCCCACAGATACATCCTCTTGTTCCCAACCCTCACAGGCCCCAGCTCACTTCAACTATTATTAAAAATGTATCACATCTCTACAAAAAAAACTTTTTGTACTGTTTGTATCATTGTACTGTTGCATCTTTTTCACTTCTTAGCGGTGTCGCAGACGATTTTGGTGAGAAAAAAAATTAAATGTTTGTCTCATCAAATAGATGGTATAGGTATTAGAATATTTTCTCGTCCTGAAATTCCAATTTTAAATTTGAAGCTCATGTTAAAGTGAACATCGCGGGTGAATACCTGGACGGATAACGCTGTCCAACGAACTTGCGTAGGTATTAGTAAAAAAAACACGAGCACCGCATTTCGGCTGAAACTTTTATTTAAGTTATTTTCGGACAAATAAACATTAACAGATGACATTAACATTATTAACATATGAAATGCATTTTTCGTTGCGAGAAAGAACCTCGCTTACGCTCATTCACTTCAATTAGACACTTTTAGCTCGTGCTAAATGGTCACAGATAATATCAAAAAAATTAATATAACCTCTGTATAAAACTAATTAAATAATATAAAAATATACAAACATATAAATGAATATTCTTATACATAACTCCATGTGTATAGAAATTAATGGCAGACGTTTTAATATCCTAATAATACAGTTACAGTATAGAAAAGTCCTAAAAAAATGTATTAAACTTTTTGAACTCATAATTTTTTTTATGATTCTCACATGACTGTCTGCATCTGAAGGTCAATAGTTCGAAACCAAACTAAGAAAGGGTTGATCCTTGAGGCTCAGAGGAAATGTAGAATGCCAGTTATATAGCGGATTTTCATTTTTGAGATACCATCTACACTCGGCAGTACTCTTTAAAATAATTAACCTAATGAACCACTTACTATGTTAATAATCAAACATCCAATATAAATTTGCCCCTTATATGAAAAAGAAATACTAAAGAGAAAAAAAGGTATTTTTTGTAACCTTTTAATGAGTATAATCGTTATTGTCTAAATTCATTCATAACTTTTATCTACGATTGATACGAAATATAAACATTTTATCTTTGTTTAGATGCGTAGAAAGTTATTCTTTACGAACTTGGATTCATTGCAATTCCTTTTTTTCCGTCCTAGTGCGGTAAAAAAAGAAGAATTATTCACCTTAATTAAAGTAACTGTTTATATCGAGTTTTTAGTGAAAAACAATGAGTGATTTTTGACATTATGACAAAAACGAGGAGAATAATACGCCTTTGGAAATGATTAATTCACAAAATAATTAATGTAATTTTTTATCAAAAGAGAAATACGAACTTACATACATGAAGTTTATTAATTTTTTTTCTGTATTCATTATGAAAATCCAACAATCGTAGATAAGGTACGGTACGCAACTCGTGTGAACACTGCATTTTGCTTTGCTGGTGTGCTTTTACAACCCTCGCTGTATCTCGGGTGCAAATTCGACACTCGCATGCAAAATACTACTTTCCACACTAAACGGGTAATGTACTATTTTTATAATCAAAATATAAATATTTTCATACATTTCGAAGAATGATTTAAAGAATTGACCCTATTAATTGTAATCCACTGAAATACCGACAACAATGTAATAAATGAACAATGGAAAGTAATTTTAATATACTGGCCATATCAGAACGAAAATTGTGAAAATAAAATGAATATTAACAGTTACAGAGAGAGTGAGTATTGTATCGAAATAATTGAATGCTTGGTTTGAATCCAGAAGAGGAAGCAACTCCACAAATCGATTGTATCCGTGAGCACTGTGCAATTCTCTTTTTTTACTTTTTTTTAAGTAGTGAAGACTGAATCTGGAACAGAGATCACGGTAACATACGAGTTCAGGGGATTTAGAAACGCCTGTGGTCAACGGACCCCACACAAGCAAACCGCAAAATTCAGAAATTACTTTGCAATTTTTTCATTATCATAAGGTTGATTGTAAAAATTCATACGGACTAGCAGGAGTTGAAATAAATCGTAAAAATATTAATTGCATTGATTTTAACCTTGTCCATAGGTATATAATCTAATTAGCAATGGATTTACATGATTCAGAAGACTTTAATCATTATTGTTTTGAGAATAATAATACTTTTTAATTACATCAAACTTCGTTTAATCAGAATAAAAAATGTAATTAAGGTAGGGAATTAAAAAGACTTCATTCTACTATCCATAAAAGTACAAAAGACGAATATAAAACTTTCCAGTTTCGCTAACCCCTTAATGTCAATGAATTTCGAATATTAGTTAATAATAGAAATGGGGAAAAATACCAGAACTAAATTACAGTCAATAATAACTAATAGCGTCCGAATAAAAAAAAAAATTATTTCTACCTTGGCAAGGTCTTTGGCACGACCGTGAAAAAATCTCCACATTAAATCGCGATCCGAGCCATTACAATCTCATGTTTATTCAACATCTGTTTAACATATATCCATTAGCTTTTCTTTCCTGCACTTTCCAACCTGAGCTGGAGTATAGAGAAGTGAAAACCTTCAGCCAATTCACGCAGAAAATTGACGTATAATTAAACAAGGTGACTGAAATAATAACAGAACCGGCAAAATTACTAAACACCGCAACTATCACTGGACATTAGTACAACCTCTTCTCTAGGTTAAAAGTTGCGAATCAACAATTTGAGGAAATAATTATTTAATAAAAGAGAAAACAAGACTTTTCCTAGATAAATAATTGCATTAAAGCTTTCTTTTTAAACTAGCTTATTACAGTTATCAACTTTGGGTTATTCATTAGACTAATTATTACTTCCATAGATAGAAAATAATTTATTTATGATACTGAGAACAATCAAATCACTTCATAAATAAGATATACAGTAAGATAGATACTGTATTTAAATCCATAATATCTAATTTATTTAATTTATTTTAACATATTAAAAACCAGATTGTTTAATTTTTTTTAAAAAAAATGCAGTTTATTTTCATCATTATCTCTGAAACTAGCTTTTTCCTGGTAAACCGGCTAATACCATTAGATTCGTATTTTAATGTATGTACCTACTACTTTTTAGAAATTTATAACCAAAATCGCCGAAACCGTTTTCGAGTTTTTTTTTTTATTTCAGAGTTTCCTCAATGTAAGCTAAAATGCCATCAAAATCTCAAATCGAATCTTGCATATACTATGTACCATGATTGTACCACTATAAGTGACGAGTTTATTTATTTATTAGTAATTTAGACACTCGATCACAATCAGAAGCTAACAAAGTTTTTTACATAGAAGCATAAAAGAGTATTATCACAGACATCTCGCAAAAGCGTGTTTAGTATAAAGAACTGAGTTTTTTCTTTATTCTAGGACAGTAAAGGCTACCAAGAAACAAACTGAACTTAATACAGATAATTGTGATGGTAAATATGTAGAGTTTCAGTCTTTTTATCAGTATAAAAGTGAAAGAGGCTAGTAAAGCCAAGGGAAATGAGTGCCTTTAGATAACACTCAACACACTTATTTCACATAGCTTCTTAGTTAAAATAAGTTAAGTTAAATATAGAATGAAGTAAAGAAAAGATGTTTGTAAAAAGCCATAAAAAGTCTAGAGTTTACTAAGGGTTTCAGTTTTTTGTGATGCAGCGGATGCGGAAAAGCGTGGCTTGATTTTCTAAAAGAGTTGATATTAATCGATTAATTCTACTCAGATGGAAGTATTCCTTTATCTTTCTGTGTTCTCAGTTAAGTACCATTTAAGAGGATTTCAATTAAGTACAACCATTTAAGAGAACTATTCGAAGTGTCAGGATATAGTAGCCTTATGGGCCGCGCACTGGTGATTTTTCCCAAGCAACTTTTAATTACCGAAAATAGAACAAGTGATATCTTATGGTAGCCCGGTTTCTGCTATTTTTTTATACCAACGAAACCCTAGAAACATTAGGGGTGCGTTCGGAATCACGCTTGCATCAACTGAAGCAGGATCACCAAAAAGAATAATAATAATTGTGGCTGACAGGATATTAACCATAATAAACCATAGACCATGTATATACATAGACACGCCACTTCTCTCACTCAGTGAGACCAACATCTTTCTTAGGCTATGACGTCACGAACGGTCAAGAACTACCAGTTTGACATAATAGGATAAATAAAAAATCGGGTACGTTGTTTTTTTCCTCACTCGGAACTTTTGCTCCTCACTAGAAACTTCTGCTCCCTCCTGCTGCTTCGCAGCAGGAGGGAGCAGCATTCGGTTCCAACGATATGCTACAAGTCAAAAACCTATATGGAATTTCAGTATTATTAACCGTCAAAGTTTAAAATTTCAAAAATTGATAACTTCAAAATGGCGGCCAATATCAACATGAAATTTGGTGGGCTTATTTGTCCTACAGAGAGGTACATTCGTGCCTAATGGTCCTGATTCAACTCGATCAGGACCATTTTCCATTTACTACGATTTTTTTTTAATTTTTGCTGACTAAGCAAACTGGGTTCAAGATGGCGGAAAAAGATTTGATTTTCCGGGCGGCACAACTACAGGTTAGGACTGATTTTTCTGCCAAGTTTCAACTCTCTAGATTAAATACCTTGGGCGCTACGATGATAACACACATATACACACACACATACATATGTCATGCTGAAAACCACTCAGGAGGTCTTAAAAACACCTAAAACGGATAATTCCGTTGAAATTTCGAGAAAAAAATTTTTTGGTGAAAACAATACTTTTCCTACTATTAGTAGTGAGGAAAAGTAAAAAATAAGCGCACCAAACAAAACTCTGATGAACTCCTACAAGGATCCATCACGACACTATTAAAATAATACAAAGGGTACCTTTTTGGATTGGATTACAAAACTCTGATGTTGATAGTAGTTGGACTCAACGTGACGTCACGCCCGGTCAAAACATGTTGGTCTCAGGATTGTATATGGCAGATAAGGGAGGGACGTGTCTATACACGTCCCTCCCTTATCTGTAATATATACATGGTCTAAGTAATAAACCACTGGTCGCTTGGCAAGTCGACCAGGTTTGTCTTTCTCAACTCACCCAAAACAAAATAATCTGAATGAAATCATCTCTAATTATCTGAAGATAATTAATATAAGTCTGGGATTGTCAATGTCACAGACAGCAGACACCTTTAATTTTTTACACTACTTATCCAGATTATAATACTATTTATAAGAATAAAGATAGATTCATTTCTAACTGTGTTTTAATTCTATAGACAAATTCTAATTCATACGACTAGAAATAGATAAATCAGAAGACAACGATAATGTACCAATTGAAAAGAAACAAAATGAATGAATTAAAATATATGCACAGATGTAAATAATAACCTATATAATTGCTACTTTAGTATTCAGTGTATTTAATTAAGCTACAAATTTTTGAGTGGGTTGTGACCGAGAATAAATTAGAAAAAAAATGTATTTCTTATAATCTCGTCTCATTGAAATCCAAATCTCTCCAGTTTAAGCAGCTATACCATTATAAATTAAAATATTTTTAAATGCACCTTAACTGATTCACCCACATTAATATAATTTCCTTGGCATTTACATTTACAGTTATTAAAATTAAAAACAATAATAATCTAAACTAATTATATTCGAATTAATTGTTTCTTCACATAATGACCGGAATTCGCATCATAAGATTTTTTTTTATAAATAAAAAAATTCATTAGAAAAAAAATACTAAAGGTCCATCTTTGTTCATAACTATTTATTTTAATCAATAACACCAGTTTTAATTTAGCTGTGCAGTTACAATGTACGAAGGAATGAGGAAACAACACTATATTTTTCTCCATGTGAATTTTTCATGCACTATCAGGCTTTTACAAATTAAAACAATAAAAAGAGAAAACAGCTTGTGATAATGAAAGGAAGAGGGTGATTATGGGATAATTTTTTTATTCAGTCAAACGCGAACATGCCAAATTTACATAATATTAAATTCCTATTTTATAAATATTAAATCCATGTCAAAGTTTAAACTAGATTAAAACCCTTTCGTTTCAGGTGTTCAGTATACTGGACATCATTTACAGGACAATTTTTAATCTACATTAAGTCATTTGTCTTTACTTTTATTTTACTTTTTGGCCAACCTGATCCCTTCTTTAGTGATTTTAACTCTTCAGTGTTTACAAAAATAATTGTAACTATTAGATAAACATAATTTCGACAGGTGCTTTTTGTCCCAACAACATGGCGTCCAGAGGGATGTATATATGTTTCAGTTTTTTGTTTTACATTTAAATATTTTCTTTAGGCAGTGATTGTTTTTTAAAGAAAAAAGTTAGAACTTGTTAAATAATGATTTTCAATCACAAAAAAATGATAAAATGTAGCACATAATTTATCGTCAAAATTTGATGTCCAGTATACTGGACATTTGAACTTTACGGTAACATTTGGTTTTGTAATATGTTCAAGATCAAGTTATAATTTAGAACTTGAAATTAAGTTTGATGAATTAGATTGTTTTATTGCAAATATTTATTTCATTATTATCATTCAAAATTTGATTTTTTTAAAAATTCTTTACTTTTTACTATTCTTAAGAGAGGTAGAAATTGTTTTCATAATTTCTTCAATTAAAATTCAAATGTTCATTATTTCTAATTTTACTTGTTTTATTGCAAATTAGTCATATTTTATAATCATTAAAGATTTTATTTTTAAACATGCTTTATTTATTCATTTAGTGAACTTTTGAGCCTTAGGGTGAGTTCAAATATTGTGATTTTACTGATCATAATCACTGTAATCTGGTATATCAGTCATTTAAGCTAATGCGGTATAATATAAATGATCAAAGATCAAAGTGATCATGATCATAGTGATCACACTGTTTGAACTGTCCACTGTAGTGGACTTACAAATTTTACATATACATCTGGGATCTTACAGTTAAATCTGAATGTCCACTATAATGGACATTTCATATCTCAGTAACGGGTGGTCCAAAAATTTTGAAAAAATTTCTGAGTCATCTAGGAGTCAATAGGAATTGACCTTCTAAAAGAAAATTTTTTACAATAAACAGAAAAAATCGGGTGCGAAAGGGTTAAAAATTGAGAAGGAAGTTCTTGTAAAAAATTGGCACGAATTGACCATTTTTTCTTTATTAATAGTGATAGTAATATAATTATAATTATTAATTAACAATACTGAAGATAATTAAACTAATATATTACCTAAGATTTTTAAAGGTATAAATAAAACATAAGTTTGCTTCACAAGGTGCCAGCCCTAAAAATATAAACCATGAACAATGTTTCGAAATTAAAGTATGTACTCATTACCTTAATTAGGAACGTTAACGTATGAATATTGAATTTGAATGTGTTCGATTCGTTTAAAAAAAATGGAGGAATTTTTTTAAACAACTTTAAACTTGTTTGAACAAGATAAGTGAAGAAAAATCTTGTTTAAAGATATTTGTGAAAAATCTTAAATATGTCTACTCTGGTTGATGGTATTTGGTTGTTAGGGGAAAACAAGATACCATAAACGGTTTCTTAACATAGTTTCCATCTCTTCCATTTTCCAAAGTATTCCTTAAAACCCCATATATTTAATAAACGGGTTCATCGGCCATAAAGGTCTAGAGTTTAAACTTAAAAGACCTTTAAGTAGTTTTAACGGAAACGAGATCAGGGGTTGTAACAAGAAAATTAATAATTGCACACATTTACTTAAAGAATGGCGATTTTCATTCATAAAACTAGTTTTTCAAGGATCATTAATACATAATTATGCTAATTTCTCTATTCTTGTTATAAAAAGGTTTAAGAAAGATTCATTGATCAAGAGTTAACTGAGGTTATTTTAAACAACATGAGTGTTCAAACCAGGAGGAGCTTAAAAAACTAAATTGAAAATAATTATCAAACCTACTTCAAGCAAGGTAAAAATAAAATCTTAATCAGAGTGAAAATAGTTAAGAAAATAAACAAGGATGCATGAAAATTGAAAGGGGTACTAGGCCAGCTGTATAGGTTCTTGTTATTTTAATAACTCTATTAAAAATATAGTAGTAATTATCCTGCAAGTACATCATCAGCAATCTGTATGTACAGGTAGAAGGATAATGTTTATTCACAGACCCTAAAACGAAGTATTAAATCATACATGACTGACCTTGAATTCAGTTAATATTACAGGAAACTTATTAATAAGTGTAAAATTGGAAACCAACACCTGCAATTAATTATAAAACTTTCTTGATTTCATTGAAAATAATCTTAATTAAAGCTATAATAAGAGTCTGGTTAGGAATGTTCTAGGTCATCCAATAATACTTCAATAAAGTTCATATCCATTGAATTAAAATAATATGCTTAATTAGTATATTTTAAAAACTATTTCACATATATTTTTTATTGGTCAACAGTAGTCAACTGATAGTATAGATATATACAAGATGATCCTTATGTGTCATTAAGACTAAGAATGGAAAATGCCATTAAGAATAATGATAAAAAAAAAAAAACTATGAAATATCTACCAATTTGTTAGTAACAGATAAACTAATATGTCTATTTGTTGAAACAAGTAGACCTTCTTTCATCATTAAATATGTGAACATTTTTAATGATAAAAGAAGGTTCCCTGCGTACGAAGTTCAGAAAATCTACACTTCTGCATTTTAATTTTTTCTTTACAAGTTCTATTGAAACGTTATTTTCTTAATGAATGTCTTACCAACGCTCAACACCACATATATTCAAATCAAAATTAAAAATACAAAGTAATGGAAAATCAATTGTAGCAGTCCATTATAAAAGTATAGCGTGCATAATTATTTAAATAACAGATTCAGAGCGTGGAGCAAATCAATATCCCCATAAAGCAGAGTTCGAAAAGAAAAAGAATCGAAACACCCTTACTATAGCTCGCGTGCAAAATTTAAATTTAACTTTAAATCACGAAATCAGAGCGCAGTTATAATGTTATAGATATAGCTTTATACCTAAAACTAAACAATGTTGTTTTACCATATAAATGTAGGTCATACTACATCATTTAATCAAGTGAAAGAATTTTAGCATGCTCATACTGTGAACCTCGACCAACATATCTGATTCATATATTATACTAGGTGTGCAATGCTTGCAATATTGAGCTGAGCGTGCATTTTAATCATATTTATTTATTTTTATTTTTTTTTTCATTTTTTCCTATTTTACCAATAGAATGATCCCTCATAAATGAAAATATGACAAAAGTTAACATACTACCGTAACTGTACTCTTAAAGAGCTTTCCAACGACATGCATCTTGAAGTGCATACCTATACTATTTTAACTTTTGTACCCCGTACCCCTGTTTACCAATTTGGACCATTTCAGATTTATACATTTCTGTGGTTGGTCAAATTAACCGTGCCGAATTTCGTGCGGACAGGTTCAGCCGTTCAGGAGAAAACTTATGTACCCCGTACCTCGTACCCCTGTGTACCAATTTGGACCATTTTAGATTTATACCTTCCTGTGGTTAGTCACTATGACCGTGCTAAATTTTGTGCAGATCGGTTCAGCCGTTCAGGAGGAGTATGCATCATAAAAAACGCAAAGTGTAGTATAAGAGCTTCGCTTCGCTCAGCTCAACAAACAGAAAGAAGGGGTTTCAATGTTATAAGAGTTTAGTTCCTACAAGAATGTCTGTTTTGTAAGGTAAATCAAATCAAAGGTACAGAGGTGCTTTCCATAAGCTCTGTTAAAGAGGACCCAAACATAGATTATAGTTGAAGTGTCTACACATAAATAATAGAAAAGGAAAGATAATTTCATTGGGAACTATTGTAACCTAAATTTTCTAACAACAGATATCAAAGCTGAAAATCGAAATTCCGCTCTGCGCCACCTCTTGTGACTTTTCTGATTTCAACCTAAATACTCCTTTTATTCCAAAGATTTATTTTACTAATAACACTTTTCTGTATTCCTTTCCTTGGAGTTCCGATTGTTCTCAAACAATTTTTAAACCCTATACAGTGGGCATTATTAATGAATAAAAGCTGCACAGATATTATTTAATTTTTTAGGTAAGAAGCAACTAAGATTGTCTAAGAAGGGGGGGGGGACGATAAAACTCGTTGTATTGAAATGGCGCCAATACTATTTATCTTAGAAAGTTGAAATAGGGCTTAAATTGTGCAGAATTAAAATTAGGAATGAAGCATGTGATTAGATTTTTGATATCTTGCTTAGAACCAGAGTTATTTGAATTTTACTGTTTTTCCTAACCTCAAAGGGCGGTAGAGCCTTAAGTGCCAGATTCCCTTTGGTGTCCCTGAAGAATTTACGTTTCGAAATGATGATTTCCCGTAGTGATAAAAAAAATGGGAAAACTAGAATAACAAAGAATAACATTAGGCGATATCGCCCCTTTCAAGTTTCTGATAAAACATTAATAAAGAAGGATGAACAGGTTACATTTTTTATGGGTAACAGAGTCGATTTTGCAATAAACCTTTTAACAGACGCATCATAGAAAAATGCTTTAGCCTACTAACTTAGAAGTTTTCCAATCTAAAAGCACTGCAGTTTCAGAAATTTGGGTAGATCCAAAATGTCAAACAAAAATGTCGAGGTACTAATGAGTTTAATTTTATTATAGGAACGTTAAATATTTTGTTTTGCAAGTATGCAGGAAGATAGACAAATGGAATAGTTAAATAATATATAATAGGTTTGTTCCAACCGCCAGTTCCGAATCAGTTTCGGATTAGTCCGTGATTGTCCATGATTGACATAATGCGCATGCGCCAAAATTACTCAGTTGGAAATTGATTTGTGATTCCGTCTTGTTGGAACGCTCCTGAACTCGAACCAAACTGTTTGATGTGGTAGGTTTTAGCACTGTCATAAAAAAAACTTGTTTTAGTAGTCTCACGGCACACATGTATTTTTATTGATATAATCCTGAATGTTCTTTTGTTTTAAAAAACAAATATTAATCTTAGTCTTGTTAGAGAAAGAAAAATTTCTGAAATAAATCGGATTCTTTCGATGTTTGTTTGAAAATGGAATAAGTACCAAAAGTACATCTTGGAAATAGGTCCAATTTTTATTTTTTTCAGAAATATCTAGAAAATGTCATTATATGCACAAAAATTAATCATCGCATTCATACAAAATCATTTTAATAATAAGATTTGAATCACAAGAAAGGAAAATAATAGGCGAGCGAAATCAAAACAAAAACAATAAAGCGGAAGGTTCCGTTTCTGTTCATCGAAATTCAATCCCAAACTACTAGTCCCTGCCTCCGATCGCTGACTGCTCTGACTGGTACTAAACTAATCCGTGATTCAATCAGAGCGTGGTTGGAACAGCCGACTAACAGTCAGAGTTTGAGTTTGGGCTTCGTTGGAACGCCCTATTCCTAATGCGCATGCGTCGACAGTTCAAAACCAGTTTGAAGTGCGGTTGGAACAAACCTAATAATCATAATAATCATAACCTCAGCCTTTCAAATTAGTAACTTAAAATTGTAAATGTGAAGGCAGAAACTGAGATATTACCTTTATCATCCGCTACAACTAGGCAACCTAATAAGGACTCTCATAGATTCTGTATTTATACTTTATAAGTTCAAATACAACTCGAAATACGAGTTAGAGCATTAAGACAATAGTCGATATTTATTGAACTTTCACATGGCGATTTTTACTACAATAATATAGAAAGAAGAAAATAAATTAAAAAAAGAAAAAACATTTACGACTTTGGGTAGATCTTAAATGTCGAGGGATTAATGTGTTTAATTTTAATATAGATACGTTAAATATTTTGTTTCATTTTAATTGACAGCATAAATTACATCATCTGTAATTAAGTTGATAAATGATAAAACAAATATTTCACTAATGGACAGAATGTTTAAGTAGAAAGTTCGATGCGAGAAAAAAAAAAGGATTCTATAATTTGTTCTCAAAGAGAAAAGAAAAGTGGGAATCCTTTTCCCCATATCATGAGGTAAAAGGTAATAAGCGCGAAATGGTCAGGACTGGAGTAGAGGCGCAGTGGACAGCTTTCCCACGAGCAAAGCGGCCATATGAAGGCATTGGATACCAAGTCACTGGGCTTAACTCGCATGTATTCAGGGTGCCATTGTCTTCCTGTGAACCTCAACTCAAACTGTAATTAAACCAAGACTTTCTTAATAACCATCAGGCACGAATTCACAACGCTCAGCTCAAAAAGCATAAAATTCTTAAAAGTAGTAGAACTTCATGTCAAAATTGAAGGTCAAATTGAAGACACATTAGTTGATTGACTTTTTAATAAATGAGCTATTAAAATTGTCACATATAAAATAATATTTACTGTAAGACAACTAGAAAAAAGCATTTCTTTAAAAGTAAAGGGAGAGATGTCTACTAAAAAAAAGAGGTTCTCACAATCTGTATTCAACAAATTAAAATGTTTTGATTTCTGAATGTTTTAATATTTAAATCTAATTACATATTTTTAAAATGTTTATTTTAATGTATGTACGTTTTAATACAAACTTTAATTTATTTTTGTTTGTACTCTGTTTTCCGGGACCTAAAGAAGGTTCAATAGTAAATCCCTTAGAATAATTATTCTAAGGGATTTCCTGGACTAACATTTTTTCTTCAAGAGAATTTTATTGTAAGAAAAGAAACGAAGGAAAAGTAATTTCTGGTCCCGTTTTGTATATAATATATAACCACGAGGGGACAGCACTTGTATTTTGATAGTGAAGAAATAGAGAAGAATTGTTAGTAATTAAAACAACGGTAGTTTAATTAATTTTATACATTTAACCTAGAGTCTAAGTGCTCCTCTATAATGGAGACTTATTCAAGTATAATCCAGTAAGATAATCCTACAGTGGTTTTAATTATATATACATATATGATATGTATACCTTATTATTAAAATCGCAGCAAACCCGTTTTTTTTAAAATCCATCTCAATGATATTATCAATGCAATCTAAAAATAATCGTAAACGACAAAACAATCTCCATTTAAAAACAACAATTACGAGTCAATCATCACAAAATAGCAGATAATGATTTTGATACTCTCAATTCCTTTTGCATTGAAGAAAGTGCAACTAATCAAGAGATATGATTTTACACAAGAAACCAACGTGGTAATCTATGATGAGTAGAGAACATAATATAAATTAAGTACATAGTACGAAACGAGTGAAAGGGTGAATCATACGCATTGAACTACATATAATGCCATTGCTTCTTCTCACTATAATCAAATATGCACTGTAAATATAAATAAAATAACTTATTCAGCACTAAAACATGGTTTGTTCTACTACAAGAAATTTAGACCTGATTGAGCCAAATTATAGTTAGCTGGATGATTCTAATAGTTCCAGGATACTCTCCTAATCATTTTCAGAAAGGAATCGGCCAGAAGTAGAAAAGTTAAAATAAATTTAACTCAAGAACAATACACATGGTAAGAAGATGTGATTTCAGCCAGAAATTTAAATATTTGTAATCAGAGAAATTGATGTGGAAAGTTTAAAGAACAGAAAATGTAGCATCTACAAGAGTAATAATAAGTCAATGAGATCTCATTATTCGGATTATCAACCATCAAATCAACTAGTTGGAAGTAGGGATAGAGTTTCAGAATTTTCTTCGAGGTTGAAGAATGTATGTGCAAATTTCCGGATGTAGTGCAGTGCACCTAGGGAATTGCCCTTGGCAGTGTCCGCTCTGGACCCTAAACCAACTTAGATAAAAGAGCAGGATTTTCCCTAGATCTTGACTTACAAGTTTATTATTATCACTTTCGAGAGGATGAACTCTTTCAAAACATTTTAAATATTTCAATGGTATTCTAACAATCCTTTTGTAAGTGTACTGAAGAAAGGCAGAGGCATATATATTAATGTTTCATACAATGATTTTCCTTTCGTCGATCATAATGTAAAAATCCTCCCTGATATTGTTCCCAATAAGGAAAAGACAACGTCAGATTTGATAAATTAGATCACAGAAAATCATAATTAGTTAAAATCCCAAATTAAAATTTCTAGATAACACAACAAATCTACTCGTAAATATTAATCAGTATACATTTTGTACAATTTACAAAAAAACCAAAACAAATATGAATAATAATAAACAACTTCCGAAAAATAGCGATGTAAGTAGAACTGTTCATTTTTATTACATTATATTATGCTTTTATTCGAATATATTTTTTCTTCTTCTTCTTCATTAATAATAGTGTATTTAAATTAATCTTATTAATAATGTGGAAATATAAAGATTCGTATAATTTATATTATTGTTTTAACTAACGAGATTATACTAGCAATTAAAAGTGTCAAGTTATAAAATATGGGAGTTAGTATGTTCAAATCGTAAAGTAAGAGCTTTTTTTCTGAGGTATAAGGTGAGTGATTCGGGGTCTATTTCCGCAAATATTTATAAGCCCGGGATGGTAGCGGCAAGGTTCTAGGACAGGTTTATTTTTTTCCTCCTATGATGGCTGGATTTACACTCCTCGGCTGGCAGGTTCCCTAAACAGGTTCCTCGACTTTAAAGGAAGCTGAATCGCTCTCACAACTTTTATAATATATTATAACAAAAAAAACTCTTATAAATTATGTAAGTCAGACGTGGGAAATATGCCTTTTTTAACGGAAAATATTTATCCTTATATTATCATGTGTTCCCAATATCAAATATGTATACACAGAAAAAAGTGTAAAGAATCCTAAAACTGCCCTAAAAATCATATTTATACGATTCTAAGATTCGAACGCTTATTTTATTAATGGTTTAAATTCTAGAGGATATCTCACAAATCAATGAAAATGTGGTAGATGTGAAACAGTGTGGTTCCTGCCAATATAAGCTGTCAGACGAGTGGTATATGTCTCAATTATCTAGAAATTCCATATGCCAATATGATGCAGATGGGATGTTACCACTGATAGAACGGCTAGACCTTAACCTCAACCCATAAACATGACTTTAACTCTCCACAATATTATAATATAATTAATTAATTAGTTAATATTTATATTTTTGCATTTTAGTTCTGAAGGGAAATATTGGTATTCATTCATTTCAATTTTAAATAAATAATTTAAAATTAATTAATTAGTAACATTTAATTAGTTATTATATTTGTTACAATGATTTTGTATCGGTAGAGAGTCTTAATGCCAAGATTCAGCAAGATTGGACAATTAATTGAATTTTTATTTATTGTATTACTTTTTTAAATTTAATTATCTCAAATTTTGAAAAAGATAATTTTTTTTAATTTAATTAATTAATGAAATTAATTAATTAATTAATTTGTTAAAATGTTTTTATATTGGTAGAGTCTATGTGCAAAGTTTGAGCTCGATTGGATGACTGGAAGTGGGTTAACTAGCCCTCCAAAGATTTTATATACCAACCAATTAATTAATTAATTAATTATTTTTTTATTTTATTTTTAATACTTAATTTTTTAAAATTTATTTAATCCATTCATTTAAAAAAAATTAAATTGAAAAATTAATTTATTAATTAATTAATTAAATTTAATTAATTAATTAATTTGTTAAAATGTTGTTGTATTGGTAGAGAGTCTATGTGCCAAGTTTCAGCTCGATCGGATAAGTAGAAGAGGGTTAACTAGCCTTCCAAAAATGTTGACGCCAGGCACCCAGTCCCCCAGGCACCCAGCCAGGCACAAAAGTGAAGTTAATATAAAGGATTTAAAAATAGTTTAAATCAATGGACCAAACAAAAATGATCCGTAAAAAAAAGATTAATTTTACTCATTTAATAATATTTATTGATTTACAGATATCAAAGAGTCCAAAAGGATATAGAAACATAAAGACTAACCGCAGTATGTAATGACACAAGAGTCCTGGCGAAGAAAAAGGACGGATACTTAAAAACGGTTGCGGGTGCACACAACTTGTCCCCTACCATCGTCTTCTATTTAAGATAATTTTGAAGTTTCCTTTGCGTCAAAGATAAAAGAAGATTTGTAATCGTGTTAGAATGGTAGTACAAAGCATTACGTTTTCAAAAGCAATATATTAATATGCGTTAAAACCTGTAAGAATAGGTTACTAGTGTTATTAACAGTGTTAACTGTTCCTTAAGTTACATTTACTGTTAACTATTTACAATTACAAATATATATTGGAATTTCATCATCCTAACTAGGTCCCAACCCAAAAAAGCTACTTTAACCTTTAGATCAACGAGTTTTAAATATAGAGCTACACGTCGTTTGCTCCTTGTCTAAATGAAGAATGAAAGGTTGGGCCCTTAATAAAAACGATAGTTTTACCTTCACAAAGAGACTTGACGGACTTAATTCTACTGACCCTCTGATGAAGTATTAGGACAAGGAGAAATCTAGATACCTCAATTAGTCAAATATATCCTGTTAGTATACCACTCCTTTCCTTCTTATTTAATAATAGCCTTTCAAAACCCTTCAGGTACCCATCTTCTTACATACTTCCATTGAAAATGAAACTTTAAACATAACAGAAATGAGATTATATATGAGATATATATAATAT
>KZ651080.1:930160-975385 GCA_001010745.2 Gerris buenoi | reverse complement strand
TTTGATATTATAGCATCTCTTAGATTGAAAGGAGGGGAAATTAATGATGACATGAGATTAGCAATATGAATATTTGCTTATCTTTTGTGCTTTTAGAGAGAGAAGTAGAGTTTTTTGTATGTTAAAAGGAAAATAATTAATTATTAATTTATTAGGAGTGTTTTAATTAAAAATGGGTTATGTATTATCCACTGAGGATTACGAAAAAGTAATTTTCCCCAATTATAGAAGTATTTATGTTCAATATAAATAATAAACAAAAATACGTTTTAACATACGTAACTTTCACCACATGTTAAAACTGTTTTTTTGTTTCTGCTATTTTTCAATATTATTTGTTTTTAACATTATATAAAGTATGAAGTATGAATTCATTAATCTCATCGTTCGAGCAGCTTTGGGTATTAAACATTAGTTCGGTTATTGTCGACATTAACTGGAAACATGTTTGGATCAGCCTAGATCACTAACATTTGTTCACTTATGGTTGACACTTCACTAGAAACATCTTTTATATATATATATATATATATATAAAAGGAACAAAACAATGTAGACAAAACTGAGGCACGATGACTATCATTGTGACTTAAAATGAATGAAAAACTCTTTTCATTTTTTATCAATCGGATGATGCCTGGATATTTTTTGGCAAATATGAAAAACTTTGGAAAGAATTATTCTTTTTTATATTTTATTTTTAGTTCTGTGGTATTTATTTATGTATTTAATTGTTGGAATATGTATATTCTCTTTAAATTCCTTTNTAATTAGATACAACCTATAGAGTTTGATAATACAATTGTCTATAAGGTATTTTGTCGACTTTCCTAAACCTCCCTTTTTCTAGGTGAGCTTTTTTATTTCGTTTCACCAACTTTCAACTTTCTTTTATTTTTTTATTTTTATTATTTTTTTTTTACTAATATTTCCATCAATCTTATTCTATATTGAGAAGAGGTAAAGTTTTTACTTGCTATTTATTATTATAGATTTATAACCTTTCAATACTAACATGTAATTTATTAATTAAATAAGAAGCTAAGTATGATTTATCGGTAAGTTCTCCGTACTTTATCTTCTTAACACGATGTATGATGCAGGAAACTCTGCGGTAAGTAAAGTACAAGTCTCTTCTCCCTCTAAGCTTAGAGAAACTTATCTATTATCCATTGAATTCGCTCAATCTTCATTTAGTTTGTTGAAAGCGATAGGGTGGAAAAGTGCGTTGTTAAAAAGTTTCCCCTTAAGTCGTTGCAAGTTTTAACGCTCCTTTTCTTACCTTTAAGAAAAGTTTGAAGTTAGCCTTGCAGAACTACGTGGTTTATAATGATATTAATGTTCAGAATCGGTAAAGTTTTCTCTGCATTTTTCCCTCGAGGACCATTTCCAGTTGCATCTTGTTGATGAAAAAAAAAGAACTTAAGTTAAAGTTAAATTAAGCAATGAAGTTTTACAAAACTACTTACTTAACTCCTTACTTTTCTACCTGGTCTCTAGTTACAGCCTACTCGAAAACTCATTACAAATAAGTACTTCTTTATTGTGTGGTCATTGTCGCTTTGCAGTACGATTTTATTATTCATACGTTACCGCAATCGTGCCTTCTACCTTTCGAGAAAACTACTTTTTACTGGTCTTATATTACTTTGCTTTGTAAGTTTCTTCGCACGTTTCCGTTACCCCAATTTTAAACCACTTCCCGTCTTTCAATCTTCCCCAAATTTTGCACATGGAAACAATTGAAGGGAAGAATACAGAAACCAATAATAATAATAATAATGGTCTCATATTACTTTTCATAAGTTTCATCGCACACCTATTACCCCAATTTCGCACCCCTTCCGTCTTTTTTTTTAAAAAATTTTCGTTCTTCAGAACGATCACATAGCTTCCGTTACCTTCGGTAAGCTCGGAAGCAAATTATTTATTTATTTATTTATTTATTTTTTTTTTGTCCAACATTTTCCTATCATTTTTGTTTGGAGAAATGTTACTTTTTAAACTTTTTTTTTTTTACCAATTTTACTGAGGCTGTATCTCTTAGTATAGTTTATATTTAATTTTGTCGTTTCGAATCCAGGAAGCTCTTGTTCTTAATTTTGCTTAGTTTCATTTTTGACTCTAAGCTTGTTCTGAAGTGTTTTAAAATCTATCTAATTACACTATGTAAAATCTGAGTACCAGTACAATGTAGGATTTGATAGAAATAAAACAGCTAATCATCATACGAAAGAAGGTGTAGAGTCGATTTATTGGTCCAGATCTTTTACGTAAAACAAACTTAGCCACACTCAGAAGAGGATCAACTTATATAAGGCTAGATTAAAAGTAAACAAGTAAGGCGCGCTTCACGTAAGTACGTGAGACAATAATCACCGGTTTCTGTACGATTAACCCCGCCATATTGGCCGCCATCTTGAAAATATTACGTGTTATTTTAATAGAAGCATATTCTTTTTCTAGACTTCAAGACCTTTAAATTGATGTATAACATGCCATGGTAACTAAAAACTTTTTTTTAGTCACCCGCCATATTGGCCGGGCCGCCATCTTGGAAATATTAAGTGTAGAAACTCCAAAATGTGTCCAGATGCCTCAAACGCCGAGATACACCTGTGTACCAAATTTTTAATAGTAGTTAATGAATTGAAACTAGCCAACGGACAGACGACACCGACGGACAGACGGACAGACAGAGCCGTTATATAAGGTTCTTTTTGTACTTTGTACAGAAAGCTAAAACGAATTAGTAAGGCAAAGCATTGAAGTACTTAAATATGTAGAGTGCTTTTTCACTAAAGCATGATAAAAGTACTCTATAATAAAATTCAATTTTCAAGACCATTGACATATTAGCCCTACTCAAAAGAATTTTCAATNACTGCATCATTTTAACTATGTTGATATCGACTGTGAATGAAATAGAAATTAGCGATAGCGATATTTTGGACTGATCCTCGCTATCCTTAATTTCTACTGCATCATTTTAACTATGTTGATATCGACTGTGAATGAAATAGAAATTAGCGATAGCAATATTTTGGACTGGTCCTCGCTATCCTTAATTTCAATTATTTTAATACATTAACTATGTTTATAGCGATTTTGAAAATAGAAATGGACGTTAGCGATTTTTGACTGATCCTTTCAATCCTTCATTTCTATTGGATTATTTTAACTAAGTTGATATTGACTGATAATTAGTAGGTATGTATAATACTATGTATATATGATAAACTTAAAAAGAGCACGAAACATACTGGTCTTCTTAAATCCTTGTATAAATTAAGTTGTTTTTGTTCGTGTCCTCCCATCCCCTCCTGTTTTTCTTTTATTTATTCATTAAATTTAGCGCTTGCTGCTTTTCTCAAAGATCCGTGTAAAGGAATCGTTTCAATAACGGGAAAACACAGTTTAAATGTATATCTTCAACAAACCTGTAACATGTCTACAGGGAATTTCTCTGTAAATTGATGCGAACATTGAGTGAGAAACTTACCCTTTCTTTTCCCTTCCTCTGTACACTTCAAACCCACTTCCAAATTAATTCTCTTTGCATGCGGGCTACATTCCTTTTTTTTTACTCCCTCAGCGTATATTGAGAGTAAGAGGAAATTCTCTGCTATGGATCAAAGCCGCTTGGTATAGGTGAGTTAAAGAACTTTTTTTTCCCTCCTTTATAACCATATTCCCAGAAAAGAGAGGGAATGTTACGTGCAAAACAAATATTAGGCATTCTTTTTTTACTTCACCTGTTGAACTCATGTTGCTTTTTTTTCATCCTTGGGAGGATTTTTTTCTAAACGAAATTTCCTGTTTTTGTTATAAAACGCTCTTCAACCCCAATATATTTACCCAATTATAATCTTATTTGTTCATTAAATACTTTTTTTTTATTCATTAATTTTTATTTCGTTTTGTGTAATGAAGTAATTATTTGTTAGCGTATATATTGATAATATGAGTTCTTGAATAAAACACACTTAGTTCAAGTTAAAATATATATGTATTAGTCTATTCACAATTAACATAAATATAAAATCAGACGATCGTTTCAGTCTTTCGACTATCTTCAGTGAAACGTATGCATAGACTTGAGTCTATGTATACATAGAGCATACGTAGAGCATACGTTTCACTGAAGATAGTCGAAAGACTGAAACGATCGTCTGATTTTATATTTATGTTAATTGTGGTGAGACTAATACATATATTTTAACTTGAACTAAGTGTGTTTTATTCAAGAACTTACGGCTAACTAACTACTTTTTTTAGTTTAATAAAAGAGTTTGAATGCTAAGAATCAACTAACTATATTTTTATAATGTGTGTCATCTTATTGACTTTGATGACTTTAAAAAATATATANTTATTTGTTCAAAACCAATACGTATTATTATTTTATCAGGTTAATAGCTTCTATACAAAAAATAACAAGCACTCCATTTTTTTTGATGGACAGATAATTTAGATGTTGATAGAATCGATTCTTCAGAAGAAAAAACAGGTAATCATTTAAGTCAAAAAGTCTTCAAGGAAAATAATTCTGTATAAAATAGAATTACGTCAAGTAGTACAATTGCTGTGTCATCTAAGAAGAAACCTGTATAATTTTCTTTACTTATATTCGTACTATTTCCTTTTACAATCGATGGTTAGAGAAAACTCAGTTTATTTTCCGACTATTTTCGAGTCTATTGGAGAGGAAAAATATAATTTATATATTTTCTATTCCAATATAAATTATACGAGCCGTTAAAGCTCTAATTTAACAAAAAATTAAAATTAAGTAGATTAATTTAGATATTTATCTAGTTTCTAGATAAATTATTATTATATCAATTTGAAGACCAACTAATTAAAACAAACATTTATNCATTAATTTTTTTTTATTCATTAATTTTTATTTCGTTTTGTGTAATGAAGTAATTATTTGTTAGCGTATATATTGATAATATGAGTTCTTGAATAAAAAACACAGTTCAAGTTAAAATATATGTATTAGTCTAACCACAATTAACATAAATATAAAATCAGAATCGTTTCAGTCTTTCGACTATTTCAATAGACTTGACACAGACACAAGTCTATGTATACGTTTCACTGAAGATAGTCGAAAGACTGAAACGATCGTCTGATTTTATATTTATGTTGATTGTGGTTAGACTAATACATATATTTTAACTTGAACTAAGTGTGTTTTATTCAAGAACTCATATTATCATGTTTGATTACCATAAAATACCGGTCAACAAAACCAATTTTTTAAGCGTATATATTAATCATTATTTGATTAATTAATGTTGTAAGTAAATTAAAGTACCTAATTTTATTTAATAGTGTTCGAAATAGTACTGATTTGATGTAATCAAGCTGTATTGTAGTTTATTAATTAAGAAATAAACAATAACCATTTACTTATCAAAACTTTATAACTAACATTAATCAAAATAATATTGTGAACAATACTTAATTCAATTTTAAAGTTTTTGGTAGTTTTCATACTTCGGAAAGAATAAATTTTAAATAATTCAAATGACAATTATCAATAACTACGGGAGACATACAGAGAAAAATACAATACACAATCTACGACTGGCAGTACTAAAGGATGCTTTAGGTATGATTCAACATTACTAAATCTGTGACACAGCATTGATCTAGTAGTACCGAAGGATGCTTCAGATATGATTCGAACTTTACTAGATCTGCGTTATAGTAGTAAACTGGTAGTAGAGAAACGCAAAGTTACTACTGGTAGTACTGAAGGATGCTTCAGATATTATTTGAACTTTACTTAATCTGTGCTACAGTATTAATCTGGTATAGTACCAGAGGCTTGCTCTGTTAACATTGGAACATTACTAAGTCTGTGATGCAGTATTGAACTGAAAGTACTGATGGATGATTCAGATAAGATTGGTGGTGGGGAGTGCCATGAAAGAATAAGTAGCAGTTCTTGCTATTTTATGTGCGTTCCAATTATTTATTTCATATCTTAAGTTTTGATAAGAATAAATTTGTCTGGGCCTAATTGGCTCTTTTTTACTCGATTTGATCCTAGTAGTATAATTAATCTGTCTTGTTCTATTCTGGGAAGCTCAGTTTAATCTAAAGTTTAAGAGATCCCTGTTTAACTATTGTGCTTAAAGTTGCCTGTTTTAAGTCAATCCCTTCCATATCGTTTTACTTCTTCCCTCTTTTCAACCTAATTGCTCCAAATGAGTTTGGGTTGGTTGACAACCGTGATTGTTCGTCGAAATAATATCCGAGGATGATGGGAAGGAAGAAGGTTTAATATAGTTTCACCGCTTTAGAATAAGGTCGTCGCTTGATAACGGCGTAGCTTCCTTACGACGTCGGATCGGAGGGAAGTCTGTTTAATACTTTACATGCATGTTGTTTGGAACTCCAGGGTATTATGGTCTAACAAGGCTTCTCCCCCAGACTTGTTGAGGCAAATCAAGTTAGTGATATGGAAGCGAAACGAAGCTATAAGGGATATCCAATAGCGAGCAATTATCCGGAGTAATTTCCCTCTTATAATAGATTCCTTGTTGGCAGCCCTGACGACATAACACCCGTTCTCTTTTTAGTTCTCATCCTCCGGTATGGCAACCCTTCCTAATTTCGCTTAACGATAAATAGATTATTTTCCCTTTCAAAAAGGGTTTTTTTTAGAAACCTTAGCCAACTGTCGCTTCATCGATTCTCCTATCTTCTTTTTTAAACTCCATAAAAAAAAAGTTTACTCCATTATCCGATCAGATGTTGCCATCTGAAGAACCATCCTCCAAAGCTCTTATCATAAGCTATGCAATGAGATAATGCCGATGGAAGCGTTTTTGACGTTGATAGAATTAGTTTAATATACCATGTATATTATGATCCACTTTTATACTAAAATTTAGTTATTCCGGAGAATTAATAATAGTTACATAAAAATATTCTTTTATCTAAAACTCTATTGCAGTAAAGAACATTAATTTGTTCATAGAGTTTTTAAAGGTAATAAAATTGATTTTTTTTTTTTTTTTTTTTTTTATCATAAAGAAGTAGGCAAATAATTTGACCATTTTCTAAAAGGCATCAATCGTCGATGAGGTTTTTTTATGTTTTTGGACTATAACAATTACTTAAGTATGGTATCTTCTTTTTCCCCTATTTAGTATTTAGGAGTAAATAATTTAAAAAAAATATATATATATTTTTTTTTCCTTTTATATATAGTTTTGTGGATTTGTGAATGCATTTATTTATTTATATATATATATATATTTTTTTTTCCTTTGACTATATTTTGCCCATATCTGGGCATCTTCAGGCTTATTATAACAAACGATATTATATCATTTTCTTTTATATTAAAAAATAGTTTTCTTATAAATTATCGTCAACAATTTAAAAAGAAGAAAAAAAATTAAAAAACAATTTTTGATATTAAAAACCATTTGAAAGAAAAATAAGAACACAAACACAGAGTCCAATGGACTTGGTCCCCGGTTCTCATAGATAGTTCTTTTAACTCTTGATCACATCTGAGGATTAGGAACCCTGCAAGTGAGTGTTTTTATGTAGTATTTAATTACATTTCCATAAATTTTACTATGTTTTCAAAAGATCTTCTAGCTTATTTTTTCGGTCCATTATACTAATTTAACTAGAATTCGCTTCAATGCTTGGTTGGCCATTTATGGTTGGTTGTCTTTTTTTGAAGTTGGTCGATGTTTATAAGATGTTCAATGGCGTTGACTTAACATTTTAAGGATTAAAATTAATTAATTAATATAATTTAATGTTAATTCGATGCTTATTGTTTTAGAAACAAGACATAAGCACAATGTGACTAAACTTTATATTTTAAGGATTATGAGATGTGTAGAATGTTAATTGGATGCTGATTGTTTTAGAAACAAGGCATAGGAACAATATGACTAAACTTTATATTTTGAGGATTATGAGAGGTTTAGAATGTTAATTGGATGCTGATTGTCTTAGAAACAAGACATAGGCACAATATGACTAAACTTTATATTTTATGTTTAGCCTGCATAATGCATTATCCANGCAATTATCCGGAGTAATTTCCCTCTTATAATAGATTCCTTGTTGGCAGCCCTGACGACATAACACCCGTTCTCTTTTTAGTTCTCATCCTCCGGTATGGCAACCCTTCCTAATTTCGCTTAACGATAAATAGATTATTTTCCCTTTCAAAAAGGGTTTTTTTTAGAAACCTTAGCCAACTGTCGCTTCATCGATTCTCCTATCTTCTTTTTTAAACTCCATAAAAAAAAAGTTTACTCCATTATCCGATCAGATGTTGCCATCTGAAGAACCATCCTCCAAAGCTCTTATCATAAGCTATGCAATGAGATAATGCCGATGGAAGCGTTTTTGACGTTGATAGAATTAGTTTAATATACCGTGCTTATTATGATCCACTTTTATACTAAAATTTAGTTATTCCGGAGACTTAATAATAGTTTCATAAAAAAAAATTCTTTTATCTAAAACTTTATTGCACTGAAGAATATTAATTTGTTTATAGTAGTCCAGTGCAATTAGACAAAAAAAATGGCTAAACTTCGGAAAAATGAGGGGAAAGCTGAATTTTGGCATGAACCTTGATATTGCGGTTCTAAACAAAATGTCAAAAGTCCCCATTGATCCGAGTGCCGCTAAAAGAAGTACGCAGGGTCAAAGGTCATCAAAGTCGATTTTTTGTGAATATCTCATTAACGGTCACGTTTGCTGAAAAAATACAAGTAATCAAATTTGTAGCTTAAAATATTTCCTACAAAAAAGATATTTTGACTTTCATTCGTAGGTATAACGGTTTTGGAGATAACCTCAATTTACCTTCTTACTTATCATGAAAGTGCACACCTTTCAACACCACCTTAGGCCCAATTATCACACGAGTGGCGTAGCGCTGGATTGTGCTGCCTCTATATGCTAACTTATGGCCCAATGTATACTGTTATGGCGTGGTAGAGAATGTCAAGTGGCGCCTCCACCACGCTACTCCGACGCCACTCGTGACTTCACACACAATAAGATAGAACGACACAGGAAGAACAGAGGATGAAATGAATGGTTCATTCACTTAATGAGATATTCACAAAAAACCGACTTTGATAACCTTTGACCCCGCGTAGTTCTTTTAGCGGCACTCGGATCAATGGGGACTTTTGAAATTTTGTTTAGAACCGCAATATCAAGGTTCATGCCAAAATTCAGCTTTCCCCTAATTTTTCCGAAGTGTAATGTCTAATTGCACTGAACTATAGAGCTAATAAAGGTAATAAAATTGATTTTAATTTTTCAAATTGTCATAAAGAAGTAGGCAAATAAATTTTCTAAAAGGCATAAATCGGAGATAGGGTTTTTTATGTTTTTGGACTATAAAAATTAATTAAGTATAGTATCTTCTTTTTCCCCTATTTAGTACTTAGGGATAAATAATTAAAAAAAAAAAAATCCTTTGACTATATTTCGCCCATACCTGGGCATCTTCAGGCCTATTATAACAAACGATATTATATCAGTTTTCTTATACAATTATTGTCAATAATTTAAAAAGAAGTAAAAAAAAAAATAAAATATCAATTTTTTATAATTAAAAACATTTGAAAGAAAAACAAGAACATTAACACTGAGTCCCATGGACTTGGTCCCCGGTTCTCATTGATAGTTCTTTTAACTCTTGATCCCATCTAAGGATTAGGTACCCTGCAAGTGAGTTTTTATGTAATGTTTAATTACATTTCCACAAATTTTACTATGTTTTCAAAACATCCTCTTGATTCTATATTATATTTCCGGTCCATTATACTAATTTAACTCGAATTCGCTTCCATGGATAGTTGTCCATTTATGGTTCGATGTCTTTATTTAAAGTTGGTCGATGTTTATAAGATGTTCAATACCGTTGACTTTATTTTAAGGATTATGAGATGTGTAGAATGTTAAATGGATGCTGATTGTTTTAGAAATAAGACATTGGCACAATATGACTAAACTTTATATTTTATGTTTAGCCTGCATAATGCATTATCCACATTGCCTTAAACTCTCTCCAGCTGTTTCATTTTATGCAAGGTTAAGTCGAAGCATGCTTTAGTCGTGCCTCTCGCAAGTTCAGTTGTGGGAAGAGTGGTGGTATACGTTAGTATGAGACATGATCGAGGTTGCTTGTTAAAGTAAGTTAGTATGCCGGGTATGTTACCTTACCTCCCGGTACTAACCCTATATATTCTTCCTGATGGGTATTTATGTGCAATATCCTGATACACCCGTCCTATGAAATAACACTTCTTTTCTTAACATTTAAACCATGTATACATTTTTAAAAATAAAAAAAAATGTTTTTTTTTTACCAAAACCAGTTGCATAATTTGACTTTTTATGTCAGCTGATATTGAGATTTATATTTTCTTTAATTGTTTTGGAAATATCTATTTTGTTTGGATAATAGCTGTGTATGTATGATGTACTTTCTTTATAAAAGCTCAAAAACATCTAAATTGATTTAATAAATTTTTTTTTATAGTATTTTTTTTTTTTTTTTGTCTTCAAAGTAAAAACCTAGACAGAAACCCGTTAAGATAACTTTTTTGTCCTATGTATGTCTGTCGTTCAACATTTTTGTAAACCCACGTATCTTAAAATCGACAGATCCGACGTCGATTAAATGTAGGTTATGTAATAACTAGCCAATTGTTGATCTCATATTAATTTTTAGTTCTGCGTACCTTGGTTTATATGTGTCCAAATTCTAAAATTCCGAGAAAGAAAACTGTTTTAGACATGAGGGCAAATTTTTAGGGTGCACAAGGTTTTTTTAGAACCACTTATATCTTTAAAAGTGCTTATCCAATTTTAAAGTTCATTAGATGCTTAGTCGAAAGTAGCTCACAAATAGTCTTATATTAATTTTAATTCTTTGCACAAAATTTGGAGTAAAAATAAATGTGACCCTGTTGGAATAGAAACAGATCCAAATCTCATTAGACCATTCGTCCAATAATAGAACTCAAGGAAGCTATTTGCCACACAAATTGGTAGGCTATTTTTCTAAGTGCAATGTGGCTTTGGTCATTTATTCATTTAAAACCTGCATAACTCAAGTCGATTATGCATTCCATTAGCTTCCATTCCAATCAAATATTGAATGAAAGAGAAGATTAAAGGTGAACCGTTGAAACGGAGAGAAAAAACTCTGTAATGTTTGAAGAGATCTAAAGTTAAAAAGACGATTAAGTAGAATCCAGCTGGGTCAGCTTTTCCTAGGATCACGGATTCGAGAGATAGGGGGTGCAAGCCGAAGTGGATGGGGTAGGAGAAAATGGAAATAAGACGGGAAATAGGGAGGGAAATGGGAAAACTCAAAGATGGAGGCAATAAGGGAAAAGAGGAAATAAATCCAGGCTGGAGGGCAGGAGGAATTGGATATCGCTGGCTCCAAGATTTATGTAAAGGGAGGTATCAACAGAGAACCTTACCAATTTGGCTAACATCGGAGGGGAGGTCCCAAGCAAGAACCTTAGGACCGGAGGACACAGTCCTTTCTGAAACACTACCGTCCTCGAGAGGGCGTATCCTGCCACCAAATCAAGCCGTTCTAAAGAGGAAGTATCGAAGGCATTTTAAGACCTTAACGTTTTCTCTTCCCCAAACCATTTTGGCCTTTGCCCTCAAGCAGAAAAGAGGGTTTTAAAAGATTTGGGTCCCCCCTATTTTTACTTTGATGCTGAAGACTTTGTTCTTTGTGACGTGCTGGTCTTTTTGAATCGGCAATTGTCTATGGTTTTATCGCGATTACCTTTAAAAGCAGTGATATTAAAGGGGAAAAGGTTATAGTTGATGCTGTATTGTATTAGATATTTCATTTTCTTATAGTTGTTTTGCGTTGCCATCGTGCAAAAACTCCTTGATTCTTTCATCCCCAAGTGCAATAGAATAAACCACAACATTTCTTATCGTTATAGAAATTGAGGATTAGGAGTACATACTTCGAAATAAAATCAATTTCAAAATGTTACTAATGTAAGGTGCTGCAGCATCGCAAAGAGAAGATAATTCTTAAGAGCGATTTCAAAGACTGTAAAGCATATTTTTTTTAAAAATTACCTACTGTTTTTCCCCTTTTCCTTGTCGACACTGACTATATTTCACGTAGTTTAACTCGTAATAATCATAATCATCGTTTCATCATTTAAGAGATACCTAATTATTCATTCTATAATTTGACATCATCTTATTACCTTCAATATTGTTAATCCTATTTAAACAGTTTTTTCTTCTACAATTTGTTTTTCTGTTCATTGCACGCCATAGAAGTTAGTTGTTCTCTTCACTCATATACATCTGAACAAGATCGAGCTCAACTTGAAATAAATTAGTTGATTGACATGGGGGTTGCGTGTACTCCGTTTTATGGAGGCAAAATGACTTTGCTTGAAGATCTATTACGACTGAGAATCTACTGAAAAGTCCCTACCTTTGTTATCGTTTTCTTGGGAAAGTAAACTATTCTGTTGTCCATTAACTATTTTTATTTTTCTTTCCCTTATTTGCCTTTTTATAATCTTATATTTCTCACTCTATGCTGTTCTCACTGGGTGGAAGAAGGTGAAATCATTCCGATTGAGTGTAAAGGCTAGATGGATGGGTTACCAATGCATTAAGCAATCCATTAAATCCAGCGAGGATGGCATTGAAAGGGATGAAAAACTCACCTATCCATCAAGCTCTTGATACGAGTGGATGGGATTGTATGGAGGGAGAGAAGAGGGTCTGACCCTTTACAACTTCTAAACACTCAAATTTCGTCTCTGAATTTCTTACCACCAGAATTTTCTTGTTATTCTAGAACTTTTTTTGTTTTGTTTTGAAGTTAATTGAATTGTATCAATAAACCAAAATTAGTCTGTCAATTAGTTTGGCATGTAGCTTATCATATAATTTTATGATGTTGTGCTTCTAGAACATATTACTGTCTAATTAACATTGTACGCCCTTTTGTTTTTTTTCCACAAGTACAAAAACATAAATTTATTTACACCTATGTCTTCACAAGTACTCATCTCATTTTTAAGAAATTGGATGGTTTGTCGATAGTATCCCGTAGATAATCCCAAATTAATTTCAACCACCTGCAATGGTCTAATTATGACCTACCATCCAAATTTCACTAAAGTCGAACGAGCAGTATTTAAGATATGTTAAAAAAGCTAATTTTTATTTTAGTCCATCGGCTATCGTGGTCTCTACTTTCAGGAAGTGGTAGTTCGTGACGTTTTTGTTTCAACGCTTGAGGCATCTGCCTGCGGTTGTTTGCAATATTGCACTGGTATGATTAACATAGTAGACTTTAGGTTAATCAGTCAGTCGATCTTACTTTCATCAAAACACCATTAAAGCCTCTGAAGCACTATTATCTCGTCATAACCTACACTCCCTGATTTGCGATTACATTTGACCATATTTTGTTAAAGTTTATGGCTAAAATTGTAGTCTTCAGTCTATACCCAAAGATTGATTTTCACTTAACTAATTGAAAAAACTTACTTATTGCTAAACTAATCTTAAATGAAAATAAATTTCAAACGATAATCATGTATTATATTACACATATATTTTATTCACTGTAGCGGAAATATCCATGTGTCTTTTGAAAGTTTTGAAAGTTAAAGGGGATAAGTGAAATATCATAAGTTGAGAAAAGTCTTGTGTGTTGGAAAATACCCTGGAGAGGAAAGTGCTAGTGTAAGTAGCCGTACACTCTGTTAGAAGGCCTCGGGAAATAGGCCAGAAAATTAGCTAATGGCCAAACTGGCACAAGCCCAAGCAAGGAAAATGGGGCCTTCCACCTCGGCCCTTTACAGCATCGCATCCCTTCTAGAGGAAAAAACAAGAATTACCTGCTACCCTCCAAACCTTCTTGACTTTTTTCCTTTTTCTCCTGGCTTTTCCAGGATTAATAGGGTATTTTTTTTTCTTGTTCGACACGATTTTCCGTAAGTATCGAAAGGAAACGATTTTATTACCTGCCTCTTAGTCTAAGATGGTCTAAATTACAAGAGTTCAAAATATTCATTATAAAAGCTACATTTAACAATAAAGTAAAGTTTTTGTTAGGGTCCTCGGTCCTCAGTCTCCGGGCTTCCGTAACTTTTTTTAACTTTAAACAAATAAAATGTTGCATAAGTTTCAATCGCGATGAAGCTGACATTATGTAATTGTTTTGTTGAATAACTCCTAAGCCGCAATTATATAAATTAATCTTTTTTCCAAAATAAACAACTACTATAGCTAATTTTAATACAAACTATGCCCAGAAATTTTAATTCTATACGTCAGATCATCAAAATCTCCTTAGAATTAATCTCCTCAGTTCAGTAGAACTGATTGGCTTATCACGCGTATATTTCCTACACATCAGAGGATTTAAAACCTAAGCATTTAAAATTCGTACTGTAACAATTAACAATTCTTTCTTGTAAAGAAATAAAGGTACTCATTTTCTTACAAAGGTCGTATAAACGTGGTTACCCATAGGCGAACCAAGAAAATTTGGTAGCATATTGTAAAAAATGCATTAGTTACCCACCCTATATTTTTTTTAATTATAAAAAAAACAGAGGGGAAACAATCTAAAGAAGATGTACAGAATGTTCTTTATAGGACTGGTACTCCCGTTATCAAAAAACAGAAGTGTGATATTCAACCTTTTTATAATATATATTACTCCAATTTTTAAGATGGTAGAATTTAGGTTGTCTTCGGTGGTCATGGAGTTACTGTAAGAAATTCCTCGACGGTGTGGTGTAAGTCTTAAATGTGTCATTTGCCATTACATAGGTCCCATCTTCAAAACTCTTAGAATTTAAAGGCCTTTTCATTCATACTTAAAAATGTAATTCATTCATCCTTAAAAATGTGATTCATTCATCCTTAAAAATGTGATTCATTCATCCTTAAAAATGTGATTCATTCATCCTTAAAAC
The DNA here is from genome assembly GCA_001010745.2 of Gerris buenoi. Classification (NCBI taxonomy): domain Eukaryota; kingdom Metazoa; phylum Arthropoda; class Insecta; order Hemiptera; family Gerridae; genus Gerris; species Gerris buenoi. The sequence continues at coordinate 960,368 of KZ651080.1, read as the reverse complement.
CCACAATTAGTTATACTAAAATGGATACTGATGCTACTGGATGAAGAAAGAGCTACAGCAACAACTCAAAATCTCCATCCTTTGCGAAACTAACTCTTACTAAGGAGTAAAGTGCATCATTTTTCAAATACTTCACGCAGTTTTATGTAGCAATTTGTGGTCATAAAAGATCTGTTATAAAAACTATTTTAATAAAAATTGAATAAAAAATCTTTGTTAAATAAATGTTACAGCGTAGTTCCAGCCTAAAAGAAAAATGATAGGTATATATTTTACTCTGCTGCTCAGAATTTTATTTCACATCTAATCTTAAAAAAATTGTTATTTAAGGTATTAAAAAGTGTTAAGCTTTGTTTATTCTGGAAGAAAATAAATTAAATAAACGTAAAATACAAAAAAAAAAAAATTACTTACGCCTAAACTTATTATATTACATACATTTTTTTATACGTTATTTACTTATTGAAAAAAATCTGATTTATTTGTTCTATCATCAAATCTAGATTTATTAAAGATTTAAAAAGCCGGATATAAAGCAATTTCTTTTTTTTTTTTTCAGTTGTTACCAAAAAACATATCGACAAAAATGTGAATTGTTATTGTTTTCTAACAAAAAAAAAACTGTTTTTTGTTTTTATACATTTTCAATGTTGGGAGATTTTGTTATTTATTTATTTCCATTTGTTGATTTTTTATTTTTTATTAGCGATCAATCACTTTTTGTTTATTGTTAGGTTCAACTTTTGAGACTAAATGAAAGGCAAGAGTAAAATAAAACAACCCCTGAAATACGGTTTTTACGGTATTGTTTTTTGTTTTATTTTAAAAGCGTTTTCATAACAGATTTTTTTTTTTTTTTTTAAGTATCAATGTTTTTAATACCTGAACCAGCGCAGCAACAGTTACTCTGCGAAATGTTTTTGTTGTTGTTGTTTGATGTGATTTTAACTGATTTTTGTACAAAATTGGAGGATATCTTTACATTTAACATTGCGATTTCCTATCAAAATTATCATCTGGTTAAAGATTGTTAAAATGGTATTCTATGTCTTATCAGTGATAAGTAAATTATCTTTATCTACGACTGATACGAAATATTAGGTTTGTTCCAACCACACTTCAAACTGGGTTGGAACTGTCCGACGCATACGCATCGGACCTCATTTGAACGTTTTTTTCTAATGCACATGCGTCTTACAGTTTGAAACTAGTTTGAGGTGTGTTTGGAACAAACCTGTTGTATATCTGTTTAAATGTGTAGAAAGTGATTCTTTACATACTTGCATTGCGCATGTGCGTCATAGTTCTGAAGAATTCCTCTTCTTTACCACCCTAGGGTGGTAAAAAAGAAGAATTCTTCACCTTTACGCACGATTAGCGAGTTTGTTTACATTTAAAAAAACTAATTTGATGTTTGTTTTATAAAAGTAAGTGTTTATATCGAGTCTTTTTTGTGAAAATCAATGAGTGATTTAAGTGATTATGACGAATATGAGGAGAATAATACGCCTTACAACTAATGAATTAATGTCATCTTTATTAAAAGAGAAATACGAACTTACATACAGGAAGTTTATTATTTTTTTCTGTATTTATTATTAAAATCTAACAGTCGTAAATAAAGTAAGGTACGCAACTTATGCCAAAAGGCATTTTGCATTGGTGTGTGGTTTTACTACCCTCGCTGTCGCTCGGGTGCAAACTCCATACTCGCATGCAAAAATGCTACTTTCCGCACTCGACGCGTAATGTACCTACTATATTAGTGATTGCTAATATTAGTTTTTTTTTTGTTTTTTTTTTTTAAATTTTTTCTTCAAGCTTTCAATTATCCTTTTATGTTGGACTGGACGACAAACCGATCGAATCTAATAAGGAGTCAATTCTTACCTTCGTTTTTCTTTTAAGTGACAAGGAATGCATTTGTAATAGAGTAAAGATAAAAAGCCATTTACCTACTTCCAATTACATATAGTTTCTTATACTGAACAAGTTAAAACTAGTTAGAAGAAAAACACTTTATGTCGGCATTTCGTATTAACTTCTTTGATTTTTTTTTTATCCTTGATGCTTAAGACTTGAAAATTTACTTTAAAAAATAAGTTTTTTAAAAAAAACAAACAAAAAAAAAACAAAGTTCTTTATCCGTTTATTTTTACCGTGCCTTAGTTCTTCTAACTTAATGCCAGACATCAATTCATCTGAGTTTATCCCTTGTTGGGGGGGGGGGGGGGGGGAATAAGCTTTTTGGTAATATATTCCATTAACAGAGCTTCTTCTATCACTTCTTGTGCATTAAAGTGACTTATGTTTGTTCATCCTGAGCATAAGGTGTGTACAAGGCTTCAGGTATATAGCTGTACATACATGGTACCGTTAACAGCTGAACTGCAGAAATTTACAACGGTATTGTCTTTATTGGTCTTCTATAAGGTTTTACATCCCTTAATATCGTTTCAATTTGTAGCTTTAAATTGTTTAGGGAGGTTTACACATAATAGCATATCCTTTGAATGGATTTCTTCTTTTAAACAGCAAAACGGCTTGGACTGTCCCCTACTACGAATTGGTTGCACAAGGAGTAGAATCTTTCAATTGGGGTGGTTGGACGAGGAAGGATTCCGAAGAGTGAATAAAGACCTTCAAAAATTAGATTATTCTCCCTCCTTTTTCAAAATTGACGGAGGTGGAGGTAAAGAGGAGCTCAAATCCCATTTTATTAGAGGGACCCCCTTCCCTTCCCTCTTGGGCAGACGAAGGAGATGAAACCTTTTTATGTCATTTAATTATAATAGAAGCGGCTACGAGATTTAGTCGAGTTTTTCAGGTCTTTTAACCTTCTTTAGCCCCCTCTTCTTAAAGTCCCGAAGAATCAAAAACAGTTTGGAGCCTTTTTCCTCCCTATCTTTTCAACTTAAGAAGATCCTCGTTCAGGCAACCCCTTGGATAAAAATATTTTTCAAAGTCCAAAATTTAATAAGGTCATTATGCTTTTTCTTTCTCCTTCTTCGCTTACTCTTTACCCATAGTAAACTGCACTTCATTTTAACTTATTGCAAAGAAACTTTGTTCATAATACCTTTAACGGTGATAAAGAAGAGAAAAAAACTAATATTGTCAGCTTATGAAGTGAAAGTTGGCGTTAATGAAGGACCAAGTTTTTTTTAATTTATTAATTTATAAAATTATAAGATTTTCCCATCCTTGGAATTTTTAAGGGGGTTTCGAAAAGATCTTTTAACATTACATCAGTTATTGGGATTTAAAAACATTTATTTTGCTTCCGAGGTTACCGAAGGTAACGGAAGCTAAATGTGGATGGTTCTGAAGAACGAAAATATTTTATGTCTCCCATTTCAAAAATTGAACATTTTTTTCCGTGTCTGTCTGTCTGTTGCTCAAGTTTTATGACCCAACTTTTATCTTAAACACTACACCTCCGATTTTAATGAAATTTGTATGGTGGTTCATATCATAATCAGCCCATTGATGGCCTCATATAAGTTTCAACCGTCTGCGGCAGTTTGTTTCCCTTCAACATGCGCTCAAACATACATTGATTTACATCTATATCTTTCAAGGTACTCATATGATTTTTTATGTAATTTGGATGGTTAATTATTCCTCTAAATCTTTTGTAAGTTGGATTCATTATTTCAAAGATTCCTAATGAGATTTGTCTTTTGTTTCAGTTCTTCGAGAGGAGTTCAGATCAGAGCCCGTTAGTATCAGAGTTGCTCAAGGTGAAACTGCTCTGCTCGAGTGTGGTCCACCTAGAGGACATCCTGAACCAACCATACTTTGGAAGAAGAATGGACAAACCATCGATCTGGATAACTCCAAGCGGTAAATTCCTTCATAATTCATAATTGGGAAAATTAATAACAATAGTTAGTGTTTTGGGAAAATTAATGACAATAGTTAGTGTTTTGGGAAAATTAATAACAATAGTTAGTGTTTTGGGAAAATTAATGACAATAGTTTGTGTTTTGGGAAAATTAATGACAATAGTTAGTGTTTTGGGAAAATTAATAACAATAGTTAGTGTTTTCAAAGTATTGATGATTTAAAAAAAAAAAAAAAAAAAATACCTCATTCATTAAAAAGATGTCCGAAAGGAATACCATTCTTTAAATTTATTAGAATCTCTTTGTTACCACGAATATCTCTATCTTAATGTATTAAAATGTTTAAATGGTTCAAACCACACTTCAAAAAATGGTGCGTACAGAGCTGTTCTTAACAGACCATGGCGTCCTTAACACAGTGGTGAGTCTCCCAAACTTTTGCTATAAGTAGATTTGTGTTTAACAATTAATAGAATATCATTCTTACCAAAGAGCTTGATGCCGAAGTCCGTCCGATTAAAACGTTATAATTAACCCATATATGATGAGTTGTAAAATATTGTTCTCTTACTACTTGTACTGCTATTGATAGTCTTTAAATGATAATGATAAGTACAAGAAAAAAAAAGGCTTTGCTACCATGCATATTAGTGTAAAATGTCATTATTATGTCCTTTGATTTTATTCTGTTTCATCCATACATATTTAATACTAGTTGAATGTGTTCAAAGTATGTAATTGTATGTAGGAGTGGATTTCGAAGCAAAATGATTTGGTTTGGCTTTATCTGCATTGAAACACGTTTTTGTTTTAGTTACTAATTCTACATATTTTAATATGATAAGATTTTTTGAAAATAGCTATTTTATCATCATTGTGTGCACAAACAAAACTCTTTTCTCGTTTCTGGCTATTTCGATGGCTGTAAACGTTCCCCTACAAGAAAATAGTTGTAGATCTCTAATGACCCATACACGAACATACATTTTGCGCAAACCTGATGTCGGGCAAATTTAGGCCATATAAGTCAAATATAAATGTTTGCACAAACATCGGTCAAAATGTTTGCGCCAACATTTTAACCGTGTATAGGGGCCTCATTATCATTCGTCTCATTATTAGTTTTTAAAAACTTCCGTTGGAAAAAGAGATTACTTTTGATTCGTTTTTTGTGTTCATATTTATACAATATACACATGTTTGAAATTTTAGGTGTATAAAGGAACTTAAATGAGGGAAAGGGTAAGAATTATGATGAGACAATAAAATTTCATATTCTCCACCTCCCTTTACATTATATTTATAGTCTGGGTTGGAAAAGTTAGGAGGTCTCAGTGTACTGAAGATATATTTAAGAGGGAGGTATAACTGGTGTTGCTGGGGGAGTTAGTAGAGGTAACAGTGCGTTGGCATCGGAACTAAATCAAACCGTTGTGGCAGGTGGTCCCGGCAACCAGCCCTTTCCACCGCGGGAAGGCACTCATTAAGCAGTCAATAAATATTTTTCCAATGTTCGAGGTTTTTGGCCCGGATTTTTTTTCTTTCTCGAAAAAAATTTTCATTGAGAGGTTAGAGGATTTTGATATATGTGGGATTTTTTTACTCTGTGGTGCTTGAGTGTGAGTTGAAGAAGAGAAAGGCTCCATATTGGGGCCAAAATACAGAGGCACCGATAAATATCAACCCTCGACTAGGTGGGGCGGCAGAATGAAACACAGACTCGCCATTAACCTGCGAACACTGAACACCGCTTCTCTTCACTACATATAGCTTCTCCACCTCTCTTTCACCCCACATCCCAACCCCGTTCTGAACGAAATGAAAAAAATACTATGAATGCTGTGCACAAAAAAGTACCATTTACTTCAAACAAAAAAAAGTATTTTAATTCTATATTGAAAGAGTACATGTGCAAATCAATAGAGCGGTCTCAATTTTCAATGTCTGAGTTTTAGATTGTAGTTGAAATTCGTCTAAAAAGAATATTAGTATTTTAGTGCAAAAGCACTAAATGCTAAAGCTCATAAATGTGAAATCTTGGTAATTGATGTATAAGAATTCGCTAATAATCCAGTTGACATTAAGGTATAGAAACAGAAACGATATTAAAAGTAAAAGAAATAACTCTTTCTATATGTGATACGTTTACCGTATAAGTTTTATGCCATGCGCCTTCGAAACTGGAAGGATGCCGTCTGTAATAACTGGACGTTAAACAATGTATAGAGTGTACAGTGTTTACGAGTGTGCTCCGCGTTGTTGGCATCTTAATTATAAGTAAGGAGTTAGGTGCTACTACAATTTAAGTTCATTGTTAATAAATCGACTTGATTTGTTCATATCCACAATGAAAATTAAAAGTTGTATCACGTCAATATCCGTGGCTTCTAATATTTAAATTATTTTGCAAAATTACGTTTTAAATATTGGAGTATTGATTCAGTCATGAGTTTCCAGATATTATCTTTCTTGATTCCACTTAGAGAGAAACTGGTCTATTGAAGTTAAATTGAATGAAAGTAATGGACTTCTTTATATGTATAAGATTTGAATGAAAGTTTAGAATTGGATTCACTGTCTGAGAGATATGTTTTACCTGTAGACGGTATGATAGTGTTAGTGTAGGAGCTAAGTGGGATGATCCATTCCTTTCAACAAGTCCATCCATCATATTGGAAGATACCAACTTGAATGAAGGATAACTTCCAAAGAACCCTGGAGCCCTTCAGACTTGAAGATATACGACGAAATAGAACTCACGTCGTTCCCTCGGGAAGGGATTCAGGTCCTAAGGGACCTGTCGTAGTTCCTGACATAATGAAGCTGTCGACCTTACCTCCTGACCGCAGTGCACTCTAGAATAGTGAGGACCCTGTTTAGATAGAGTTCGGTTGGTAAACGAGGACGGGCAAAGATCATATATTTTCGTCCTTCAACGATGTCAGCTGTAATTGAGTTGAGAACTTTTAAAAAGGATATTAAATCGTCAAGGGCTACTGCTGGTTTCTAATCGTATTTTGTACCTTATAAATTCTAGAATACTGCTACTGACAAATACAACTTGTGAAACCTTTCACTACTTAATGCAAGATAAAAGTGAAGTTAATCATCTCTTAACTTGTTTTGTACCATTGTTTCCGCGGTCAAAGTCTTATTTATTTATTATTATCCTTTAACTTATTCCAGAATGCGTTTGGTTGATGGGAGTAACCTAGCCATACAGGATGTGAGACAAAGTGATGACGGCAAATATCAATGTGTAGCCAAAAATATAGTTGGCACTAGAGAATCAGCTATAGCCCATCTTCGAGTTCATGGTAAGATATAATTAGTGAAATATATCAACATTTGAAGTTATTTAGTAATTTCATTTACATAAATTTTTAATATTGTTTAATTTTAATATTGTTTTCTGTTTATTTATAGTACGTCCTTATATAATTCGTGGTCCTGTGGATGCGGTGGCATTGGCTGGAGGATCCGTAGTTTTTGAATGTCGAGCTGGAGGTGATCCAACGCCAGATATCATATGGCGTCGAACTGCTGGTGGCGGAGCTATGCCACTTGGCAGAGTCCATACTTTGGATGACAAGTCACTCAGACTTGACAGACTGAGTACGGATGACGAAGGAGAATACACTTGTGAGGCTGACAATGGAGTTTCGACAGTATCAGCATCAGCTACTCTTACGGTTCACTGTTAGTATATTTTACTTGTTCGTTTTGTTTCGTTTCTCATATCTATTGTGTTTGTACCTAATAAAATTTCTGTTTTCAGCTCCGCCAGTGATTAGATCAAGGCCTAACGATGTCGTTGTTGAATTGGGAGGAGATGCTATCTTTTCATGTCAAGTGGAAGGCAATCCTAGACCTTTTGTTTTCTGGTCATTTGAAGGCAACAGAACTCTTCTCTATCCAGGTGAATCCATGGGACATTATTCTGCATCTACTTCTCCAGAAGGTCACGCCATTCTCACCATTAAGGTAATTTTTGCTTTATTTGTATTTGAATAAAGTTGTATTTTTTAGATTCCTCCATTTTCGTTTAAACAAAATTGTTTGTGAAGTCTTCGGGATATTCAGAGTTAAATCAACTTTGCTGTCACAGGATTGCCTTTTTTAATTTGATGAGTTTTTTTCTGACAGGGAGCTCAGACATCTGACACAGGGCTTGTGGCTATCTGTTCGGGAGTAAATCAGGCTGGTTCTGACAGCTGGCGCTCTCGGCTAACGGTTCTCCAACCCCATGAATCACCACCTCCAGTTATAATATATGGACCTGCAAATCAAACATTGCCCCTGAAATCTGTTGCTACTATGCCCTGTTCTGCAACTGGTTCACCGACGCCGATTATCACATGGTACAAAGACACTGCAGCTTTGAACCTTTCACCAAGGATCAATATTTCGGCTACAGGAACTTTACACATTTCTGGTACTTATCTTTTTTATTATATTATTTATGATTTAAACTTATCTATTAACTACATTTATCTGAGAAAATAATTAATTGACACTGTAAATTTTAAAATTTAACATTATTTTAATTTTACTTACAGATCTTATTAAGAGCGACGGCGGTGTTTACACTTGTGTAGCATCGTCTCGAGCAGGTAAAGCGACCTGGGCGGGTACTCTGAGACTCGAATCACCTACAAATCCAAATATAGCATTTTACCGTGCTCCTGAAGTTACCACATTTCCAGGACCTCCTTCAAAACCAATAATTGTCTCCAGAACTCACTCTAGCATTACAATTTCATGGACAAGGAATCCTAAAATAGGTTCATCCTCTCTTCTTGGATATCAGGTAAACTAAATTAAAATAAAATATTTTCAGTTATTTTTATTAGATCGCCGTTTTGTTTAGGTTTATATAAATGCATCATGCATCAACATTGATTATTTCAAAATTTCAGGTCGAGATGTTTGGAAGAGGAGGATCAGGAAGTGCAGGGTGGGTTGTTGTTGGTAGAAGACTTCCGGGACCTTCTTTTACTCAGCATCATCTAAGTCCTGAAACGACTTATAGGTAAATAACCCTTTAATTGAAGTCTCGATTAGTATACTTCGTCATTTAGCATTACCATTTTATCCATGTCTCTAAATTCTTGTTACAGATTTCTGGTTCGTGCTGAGAATTCTCATGGAGTATCAGCTCCTAGCCCATTGACTGAACCTGTTCAAACAACTCCTGATAATGCAGATGAGCAAGATTTACTAATGCAAGAAGCAAAAGCCAATTTGGCATCGAGGCATGTTGTTGAATTATCATACATTCAACCAATGTCTTCTACGTCAATTAAAATAGTTTGGGAGGTAAGCTAATAGTTCGTTGTGTTGAATCCATTTTTTTAACATTACGATAATTATATATTAAATTTATAATTTTCTTATGCTTTATTCTAGATTTTGGACTCTGAATTTGTGGAAGGTTTCTACATCTACTCTCGAGGGTTGGATCCTCCTGCAAGGGTTACCAATATGTTGACTGTCTTACATGCTGGCGAAGCTTCCGGTTTTCTTGTTACTGGCCTCCAAAAGTTCACTCGTTATCAGTTCTTCCTTGTTCCATTCTATAAGACGTTGGATGGAAGGCCATCTAATTCAAGAGCAGCTCGAACTCTTGAAGATGGTAAGAAAAAATGATAAATCTTAATTATTTTCTCTACAAAATTTTCATATTTATTCATATAGAAGAAAAAATTGATCATGCTCTTTTTTGTTACAGTTCCTTCTGAACCTCCAGTAGGGATGGAAGCCCTTCTACTAAATAACAGTGCTGTGTTCTTGAAGTGGAAGCCACCTACTTCTTCTTCTCATAATGGCATTCTTAGGACATATCAGGTAATAAGATAATGGACAATTAAAACAATTTTGACTTGCCAAATCTATCTACTAACCCATTCTTCTTGAAATAACTTTTCTTCATCATGCATCTTCAAAACTGTTCTGCAAAATTGTGTTCGAACTTCATTATTTGGTGGTTTGCAGGTAATAATGCGAAGTGGAGACCTGAACAACAGTACTGTTTTGAGCAATGTGACAGTAAATGCTGACAGTCCCACATTGCTTTTGACAAACTTGACTTCAGGAGTTGTTTACTTAGTACAAATAGCAGCATCAACTCGTGCTGGTACTGGACCTTTCACACCACCTGCTACTCTCCGTCTCGACCCTGCCTCCAGGCATCTTATTACTGACCAACAACATAGGTAATGGAAGTTTAGACTAACTAAGATAACCCTTAATCAAATACTATAACATGTGAAAGAAATCTTATCATAATTTTGGCTACTAAGTTATGAATAAAAAAATTGTTGGATTCTTCTGATCATTCTTAGTAAATTTTTCCTATTTTTCAGGCATGAAGTTGGTCATAAACCAGGATTAGGCCCTGGAGCTAATGATTTCCTTACAGAAACATGGTTCATGGCTTTGTTAGGAAGCATGGTTACTGTCATGCTTTTACTGTTTGCTGCCATGATACTTGTCCGCCGTAGGCAGCTTCTGTCTAAGAAATCATCTCTATCAGGTAGCTAATTACTTCCTATTAAGAATTTGTAAATTGATTTTTGGAATTTAGCAGTTTGTTGCTCCATCCTTGATTTGTCTGATGCTTTCGTTGTATTTTACTAATTAGTTGAATGTAATTTATTCCAGATTCTCGAAATGGTGGAGGAATGCTATCAACACCAGTTAGTGTTAAAGCATCTTTAGGTCTTCCTCATCCGACTGCATTAGTTCCTCATCCAAGTGATTCCACCCTGTGGATAGAAGCTGCTCAATGGGATAAGGTGAGTAAAAAAATTATAGTTGCCTCAAGGGTCTTTTTTTGAATAATATTCCAAGTACAAATTTTAATTTAACTATTAAAGGGAGGAGCACTTCTGGCTGAGTATGCAGAAGTAGATACAGCTGTAGCTAATGGTGGACTGGCTAGTTTCCATAAGGATGACAACAATCCTGCACCTTATGCGACCACCACACTAGTTCCTAAGAGCCGGATCAACACTCCGACTCAGGTACACCCTTTTGATGATTTAAGTAACACAAAATTAAAGATATAATCTTTGATTAAAGATGACTTACTTACTTATTAAAATTCTCTTCTTCCTCCCACTAGTTGATAGTGATGTTTCACTATTAGATTATTCTTTTTTCCTACGCATATTAAGGTACTGAATTTCTTGAGCTCAATCCAGTGTTGTGATTTAAAGTGTTTATTTTTAATCTTAAATTGACTCTATGAAGAAAACAAATTTGTTGTACCATAATTGCTCTTAATTTTAATATATCCTTATTAACCATTTTCAGCCTAATTGGATTCAATATAATGGACCTGGAGTTCGGAACGATTCTCCACATCCATCACAGAATTCTTTCTATTCATCTAATATTTATTCAGATACATACCTAATTGATCAGAATGATAGGCACTGTGACAAACCAAATGGTGAGTTCATATTAATTTACTAATAATATTATTGCTTTACATGTTTTAGTCTTTTTTGTATATCTCTTGTAAATTTTGTATATTCTCATGTGTGTGTGTGTTTTGGAAAACTTTTGGCTTTGGCTTATAATATAGTTGGTGGTTTTAGTGATTTATTTAAAATGATTGAATAGATTAATGAAATTCCATAAATCATATGTATATTACTTCTAAATTATAAGTATTTTAGTATTATAGTAGCTTTTAAACTCTGGTAATTGGATATTTCCCGGATAAATAAGACATACTGTTAATCTAACCCCAAATTTATTTGTATTGACTACAATCCATTACCTAGTGTTCTTTTGCCTAAATATTATTTAAATAAATCAATTTAATCTTTCTTTATTAATTAAATTCACAGAGATAATGGCAATACATTCATTCATTACGAATATGCCTCTCTAAAATGTGAGCTTGAATAATGGAGTCTCCTAAATTTTTGTTAAAAAAAAATATCCAAAATCAAACAAAAGCATGGAATAATGGAATCAATTTGAATTTAATTAATACATTGACATTTACAAATTATTGTATCTGAGTTTTGCTCGGGAGCCGAACCTGGGCAAAATCTTTGTTAGTAAAGACGTTTCTTAATAAGAGCTTAGAATATTATAAAATTTGTTTTGAGGTATCTTTGAATTAAGCCTTTTAATTTGAATTTACGAATTATAATAGATAATAATTAGTGGAATTCATTGATTTGTGTTCAATTCGTGGCTGCAGTAAGGAGCCTAATATCTATCTCATTCTTCTTTTTTAATATCAATAATTATTATTCGAATCTCATCTTAAGGAGCTTCATTATTTTAACTTATGTAAGATTTAACAGCGCCATAGGCTTCTGAGGGACAGAGAATGCACAATTTAGCATTCAGTCGGTTCAAGTCAACTACAAATACTTTTAAGAGAGGGAGATTCTTTAAGACTTGTCGGGGCTCACCAAAGAACTTAGATTGTTCAATCCAACAAGCTTACATAATATATTTTTACTAGAAATAATTTCTTTCATACGTTAAATTTCTTATCAAGCAATTGTTTATTAAAATTAAATTCATTTTACTTGTTGCATGAGTTTTTATTTAATATTTGATTTAAATTCAATTAGATCTGAAAGAAAGAAAGATGTCTCTCCATTGAAGTAACTTTATTGTACAAGAAATCGATAAATTACAAAAAAAATAAATAAAAAAAAAAAACCTAATAACTAAAATACCTATAATAACTATAATAATAATAATAATAATAATAATAAATAAATAATAGATTCTTTAAATCAATATAAATAAATTAGTATTTTTCCAGAACAATAACATAGCTTCCGTTGTCTTCGGTAAGCTCGGATGCAAAAATGTACTGACTTTATCCTTCTATGGAGCATTTTTGTTTGATTATTAACATTTTAAGGGTAAAATAAATTTTGAGCTATTCAATTTTGAATTATATTTTGCTTCTCTAATATTTAACCATAGATGTTGCTTGCTACTGTGAAAAAAACCATCGCGTCGAAGGTATGTTTGTATGTACAGATGGAAGTCACGTTGTTTTATGATGATTTTCTAGGTATGGGTAGCTACTCGATGTTCGCTAGCCAGCAGGGGAGGAAAGCCCTCTCTGAGCTCGGTAATCACGATCCAGATCAGCTTACTAACCCAGCCAGTAATCAAATGCCTAATACTAACACACTACGCTTTCACAAGAATCATCAGCACAACAAATCGCAGCAGGTTCTTAACCGCTTTCATTTTCTCTCTAACCCTATCTTCGGTTGAGGTAGCCTATATGGGGCATCACGTATAGAAATGCAAAAACCAACAAATATAATGAGTATATAATTAAATTTTTCCCTGTTTATTGATAAAAATTTCATTATTTATGGATACTTGTTCATTTCATACTCTCTCGAAAAAACAAGTTACATTGATGCCCAGTTAATCTACGACAGATAAATACGCCCAAAGATTCGTAAAATCGACCTGTATACAGCTGAGTCTCTAAATAGAGGACTGAAGATGGAAAATGTATGAAGAGAAAACTTATGAAATGAAGATCTATCCATAATTGGTGCATATTTGATCAATGTAGAGAAAATACTTTAATTATATGTGGCAGTTTTTACTGGTCTTATATTACCTACTTTTGTAAGTTTCATCGCACATTTATTTTACCCCTAATTTTGAACCACTTCCCGTGATTCAATCTTCCCCAAATTTTGCNTAGAAAATTTTATTGTTTGTAGAAGTTTATGTTTTGTAGTTTTATATTTAAGTAGTCCTCTGTGTAATTTATCTATCTAAAGGCATTAAAAGAGATAACTGTGACTTCTCTTCCTTTAATTAAATTTAAAATTAAAATGTGAAACTACTTTTTTTTTTACAAAAATTTATAGATTCTTTATACTGAAAGTAATCATTTTTGATCAAACGAATTAATGCATTTTTCTTTTTATAATGATAAAACTACTTATCCTGGAGTTATAATCTAAACAACAACCAATATTGTTTCAATTTCCATTAAAGATGAGACTAAGTAGGATTAATGAGATTAATAGAGGATAGAGTTGAACCAGAAATGTGAGCTAAATAGATAACAACTCCAGTAGAAGTGATGTCTGTCAGTGTTGGAACCCACAGCTGATAAGTGTGGACTCGCTTGATTGTGTTGTCCAACACTAAAATCATTACTATTGAGTTAATGGATAACAGAGAGCTGTTTGGTTGACCTAAGCCTTGTGGTTGGTGCTTCATGGGTTGCCGGGGTGTTGTGCCATTATTATGTTCATCACTTTGCTATCTCACCCATTGATCTGTTAAGTAGTTAAGTGGTTCCTGTAATACTGAATGTAAACCAAATATTAGTAAATAACTTTGGGTTAAGCAAGCAGTAAATGTGTTAAATTTTTTATTTGTTGAAATCTTACTATTCATATTTTTCCACATAACAGTTTTTACTGTTTTGCAGCAAATATCAATGTTATGTAATGTTATAAGTGTGACATTTTAATGATCTTAAATATTATAGGATACCTTGAGGCTAAATGTATATATATATGGAAAATATATTTCCTTTTCAAGCTAATTTTATGAATGATTAAATTTTTTACGGATAAGAACAAAGTGGAAGGATAGAGTGGGGATAACATGCCTCATATACCTCATGTTATAAAAGTATCATAAATATGTTAGGAGACCTTCATAATATATTGGCCATAAATAAAAGTCTTGCACATGTGGTTTACCCTTTGAAAAAACCTTTTAAAGGAATTTAGGGTTAAACATTAATTGATCAGTCAATAAGTATAGAAAAAACACAAAAACAGTTACGATAAATGGACCTCTTTATCAAATGGATTATAATGAACAACAAGATATCTTGTTTGTTAATTTTACAGATTTAATTAAAAAAAAAAGAAAAAGCGAAGCAGTTATGACTTGTGGACATGGATAACAAAAATAAGTTGTTCACAGTTCCTTCAATACCAATCCTTCCATCACTGGGGGTTAAAACCATAGCTCTTAATGTATCTTAAAAAAATCGGTCAGAGACAACTCAGACAAACTTTCTCATATATGTACATTTAATTACTATTGGAAATTTCATTAAAAATATCATGAAAATACTTTTTTTTTTACAAAAATTTATAGATTCTTTATACTGAAAGTAATCATTTTTGATCAAACGAATTAATGCATTTTTCTTTTTATAATGATAAAACTACTTATCCTGGAGTTATAATCTAAACAACAACCAATATTGTTTCAATTTCCATTAAAGATGAGACTAAGTAGGATTAATGAGATTAATAGAGGATAGAGTTGAACCAGAAATGTGAGCTAAATAGATAACAACTCCAGTAGAAGTGATGTCTGTCAGTGTTGGAACCCACAGCTGATAAGTGTGGACTCGCTTGATTGTGTTGTCCAACACTAAAATCATTACTATTGAGTTAATGGATAACAGAGAGCTGTTTGGTTGACCTAAGCCTTGTGGTTGGTGCTTCATGGGTTGCCGGGGTGTTGTGCCATTATTATGTTCATCACTTTGCTATCTCACCCATTGATCTGTTAAGTAGTTAAGTGGTTCCTGTAATACTGAATGTAAACCAAATATTAGTAAATAACTTTGGGTTAAGCAAGCAGTAAATGTGTTAAATTTTTTATTTGTTGAAATCTTACTATTCATATTTTTCCACATAACAGTTTTTACTGTTTTGCAGCAAATATCAATGTTATGTAATGTTATAAGTGTGACATTTTAATGATCTTAAATATTATAGGATACCTTGAGGCTAAATGTATATATATATGGAAAATATATTTCCTTTTCAAGCTAATTTTATGAATGATTAAATTTTTTACGGATAAGAACATAGTGGAAGGATAGAGTGGGGATAACATGCCTCATATACCTCATGTTATAAAAGTATCATAAATATGTTAGGAGACCTTCATAATATATTGGCCATAAATAAAAGTCTTGCACATGTGGTTTACCCTTTGAAAAAACCTTTTAAAGGAATTTAGGGTTAAACATTAATTGATCAGTCAATAAGTATAGAAAAAACACAAAAACAGTNTAAAATTGATTTTTTTTCCAGTTTTTAAATGATGTCAGAAATAGTTACGATCAATATTAAAGAATCCTAAATAGTTTGTGTAAAAAAGAATAAATACTTTTAAACTATTTTTATTTTTGAAGAGGT
This sequence comes from Gerris buenoi, assembly GCA_001010745.2. NCBI lineage: Eukaryota > Metazoa > Arthropoda > Insecta > Hemiptera > Gerridae > Gerris > Gerris buenoi. Next base: position 944,323 of record KZ651080.1, on the reverse strand, counting down.
TTTCGTCTTTCTTCTATTTTTATTTTATTTTATTTTTTTTTGTGTTTAATACTTTATTTCATTTATTGTTTTTATTATATTTAATTAATTATTTATTTATGTATAATATTATATTTTTTTATTTATTTATTTTAATGCATAGCTATTTATTAGCTCCTATAATGTAAGTATCAGCCATAAAATTGGTATTGTAAGTAAGAAAATGATGACTTGTATTTTATGGACTTTGAACCCATATTTGTTTTGTTTTTTGTCCATTTTTATTTTTCAAATTCATTTATTTAATGATAACTAACATAAACATTACATTATCTGAGATAGACAAGACAAAAATTTGTTCACAAATAAAAAAAATCTTGCAGTTTAAATTTATTTTTTTATGTTTGGTCTATAATAAATTTAAAATATTTAATGCAATACTTCGAACTTCCATGTACAGTAGGAACTCAATTATGTGCCTCCCGGTTCACTGTCATTCTAGCTTAACGGTCTGGCAACACTGGTCTATCACAAACCATTTTCTTCCACCCTCTGTGCGCCTCCACTATCCCTAACCCACTCAGTGTGTGAACATGAAGGAACTACTTAATAATTATTATGCTCAAAAAGTGCCTGGATAAGCCAAAATATTTTACTCTAACTCTTGGTTTGACAAAGTTTTTTTGACCCTAGTCAAAAATGATCATTTGCCCTAAAATTTTCCTCTTTCGGCGCTTAACCTTTTCGATTATCTGTCAAGGGAGCCTCTACCGGACCAGAGCGATTCCAAGACCGCCCTGGTATGGTTACCAGAAGTTCTACTGTACTAAAGCTAAACTAAAGCAAACACCAGACTCAGAACCAGCCTTAATTGTGTCGAGCCCAATGCATTCCAAGGTTGGTCATGGGCAATTATGTTGGCCACTTCACCATTGGCAATGATCGACATATTTCGGAGGCTGAAAGGTATATTGGAAGTCTGATCGAAGAGAATGATCAGGACCTTTTAGCCCAAGTGTAAGGAGCCACCTTTCTTTCTGCGAAAATTTGAGCCAGTGCAAAGTCAGCCTCTGCTGCTGGTGCTTCATAACTTTGGAAGCCAATATTTGTGAATGACTATTGCAGCTTAATGGTTGTGGTGCTTGAGGTTGTAGCTTAATATTAGCATTGAATTGTACTCACTCTGGCAAATTTTCTAAAGTATTTATTGTGTTGTTAAATAATAATGAATTAATTAAAGCAGCTGATTAGCTAAAGTAGCAGATTAGCTTTTTCTGCTCACTTTTAATCAATGACAATAACTCAAGGTAGTTTGGTAAATTAAAATCAGCTGATTGTTAGAGTAAAAACCGGTGTGTAGATCTTATATGAAGAATTAATTCTACAATATTAGGGGAGATTTACAATTATATAGTTTCGAAAATTTTCCAGAGTGTTATACATTGGTCTTATTCTTAAAATCATTTTTGTAGCAATAATAATTAAGATCATTATTACAACCAGTTTGGTTAAATTAAAGTATTAAAATATTTTTTTTTTCTTTTTTTTATTTAAAAATTCCATTTCCAATTTCCATTGATTAACTGATAAAATATTTTTTCTTTTTTTCTTTTTTTTAGATGGGAAAATTAAGTTTGAGCAGCAACGGTCGAAGTCAGTACATAGAGAAACCTCCACCTGATGTGGTTACAAGCCCGTCCAACCTAACTGGATGTAGGGCCCCACCACCGCCTCGACTTAGCAGTCAAGCCTCGGTTGTTAGTAGATCTCCAGCTCAGAACTGTAGGCCTTGGCGAACACAAGCCAATCCCGTCTTCACGCATACGCTTTCCAGTTTCGCTCCTCCTGCTTACGCACAATATCAACCTGTCTATCATCAGTCATCGAGGAGCGAGCCTAATAATTCATGATCCCCGGAGTATATGGACTAACAATCGATTATCTTCCTAATTTAGCTTTATTTTTTAACTAATATTGAGTTTTATTTTCTAACAATGTTTGGAATAATTTACTATAATTCAATCGTACTGTATATCCGAAGTATAAAAGATGTGACTTTTTTCTTAATAAGTAATTATTTTCTGATATACAAGGAGGTACTCAAAAATAAACTAAATTTTACGTAGAAATCATTCTAGAAGTAGATGAAATTTTGACTGTAGGTGTAATATGCTGGGCGTAATCTGTGGCTATTCACTCTTAAGTCGAGATGCTCCGTTTTTTATGTTTTTCTTGGAGCTTATTAAAAGTGTTCTTCAATTTTTTTTCAGGTGATCATAAAGAGCACCGTTTCTACATAAAGTTTTGTTTTCTTGTTGGGCAAAAACTTGACTGCTGTCCACAAGAAGATTGTTGTTTTTCACCCTCCCAACTCACCTAATAAAAAGTATTATTATTAATAATGTGAATTATTATTTAAATTATTAATATTAATAATGTTAATAACAATTGAGATTATTTTTGGGTGCCTCCCTCGTGCTTCAATGTTCAAATGAAAGATATTACTATCTGATATTTTCAACTTTTTACTTAAACTGGCTACAATTAATATTTTTATTGTGTATTAAATTAGATTTGCAGGTCCTTAAAACCATAAACTAATTATTAATAATATTAATATCTATTATAATGACAAATTACTTAAATATCACCTTCCTTTAAAACCATTATAAGCAATATTAAATTGCTTATAGGGTCAGGTGGGGTAATTGTTAATGCAAAGGGGTAATTTTCAATAGGCTCCCACTAATTAATAATCACTATTATAAAACACCAAATTTCCATATCATCACACTGCAGTAGTGGTGAAATCAACAAGATAACACAAAATGTATCCTTTAATTTTATCAAACTAGGGAAAGCCAAGTTTTTGTTATAACTTTAAAATTTGTTCACAATTACTCCAACTGACCCTAATTTTTTATTTTGTTTCTTCTATCATGTTGTATTCTTGTTGAAGAAATGTATCTTTTAACTCCCTAATTAATTAATATAATACAATCATATTATCATAGGGAGAAAAGTTGGTATGTGTTAAAAGTAAGTGGAATCTTTTGAAAGGACTCGTGTTGAAGGGGGACCTAAGAGTCACATTCATTTGTCCAATTTACTGTTTTGATCAAAAAGCATACTTTTTCAGTCTAAATACAAATATCTATATATGTATAAGATTATTTCCAAACATAGTGTAAAAGAATTAGATGGTTACATTTTGAACCTTTACTTTATCTTTGATTATTATTTTATTTAATTTTTTTAACAGGTACTTCCATTTTATATAATTTTTTTTAGTGAATTAAGATTCATGGCTTCTCTTGTTTGTTTGTTTATCAATATATAATTTAAAAATTCCTATTAAAAAAATATAATTGTAAGTAAAAGTTTAGCCAGTATTTTCATATTCAAGTCACTATTGTTATTAATTAAAAAAATAATAATAAAAAAATTGACTGATTTTACCAACATTTAATTGGGTAAAACTGAATAAAGATCTTTATAATTCATATAATTATACTTCCTTATATCGTAATTAATACCATAACTGTAAAATAATAATAATATTGGTGGGAAGTAATTGTTTATAAACCCTTTTTTTAATATACTTTGAGGATGAGCATATCTTATGAGGATATTTTTTTAATGTTAATTTCTTTTTTAATATGGATATGTTTTTAGGTTAGGTGCTCTAGGCTCTCGCCCAGATATCAATGAATCGAGGTGAATCAAGGTCATAGGTTCAATCCCTCACCGTAGCACTCTGATTTAAATAGCTCACTTATTATTATACCATACCCCCTTTGGCAGTACAGTACATTGTACAGGTATGATGTGGGAAGTGGCTGGAACTCTCCACCACAGGGCTAGTGAAATAGGTCCATTAAGGCCTGATTGCTAGGTTTAAACAATTGGTTCGTCCTTCTTGTTTAAACTACTACTAGGTTAAGGGGCAGAAAAAAATTCCGTCACATATAAACGACATGAAAAATTTGACGATTCTTAATTATAGTACCAGGAAGTTAGTATGAAAAAGGAGGCAGCTCAGTTTTAACTGGTTAGTACTATATTTCACCAATAGGAGTGCACCATAGCAACTGTTTTCAGAGGGGGAGGTGTTGGCTACATTGATCAATGCCCAAAAACATATCCATATGATTCGATGTTTTTCCATATTATATGGATTTATATGGACAGGTGGTAAACTTTGTATAATTTAAATAAATAAACCGGTGATATTTTTTATGTATATATAATACATATAATATGTTGTATATTACCCAAAATTAATTTTAAAAATAAGTTTTATTTCTGTTCATTTATGTTTTTAATTGGTTTGTTCAGTAAGTAAATGCAAAAAATTATATAAATTGCATTATTTCCATTAATTTACCAGTATAATTTTATTGATATTTTTTACTTCTATAATCTGTACATCTAAACTTTACTATTTATTGTTCCTTTCCTATGACTGATGTCGCTGTCTATGTTCATTGAACAACCAGTTTATTGTTATGCAAATTATATTGTGAGTTTAACAACAATGGATTAATTTAGAAAATTCAGTTAACTATTTTTAATGTAAAGATTAATTTAACATATCAGTAACGATTAATCTGTACAAGTTTCATCCAAATTTAAATGATAGATCAGCAATTCTTTTGATGATACTTATCATCATTCATTCATAATTCATTAAACTTATTAAATACTGTTTCAAATTGTGCGGCAACTCATTAATAAACAAATGTTCTATCAGAGAATAAAAAAATAAAAAAAATAAAAAAAATGATGGAATTCATCATTAATTATTAAAAATCAGTTTTGTTAAATAATGATGTAACAGTGAGTTGTGCAACGGTATTAATTCATTTGTTTGTATGAAAACTATGTATGAAAATAATTTTCTTTTGGTCTTTTTTAAGGGTTAAATAAAAAAAGAGAGAGTCTCTCCCTGTTAGTTATTCAGGGAGGATTCATTTTGACTGTTGTTTCTTTTTTTGTATGGAAATGATGTTTTATAAATGATAAAATGACGGAGTTTTTTAACTGACAAAAACGTTTTTATTATCAATAAGACTTATGTCATAGGAAGTTTAACTAGCCTGAAGAAGCTCTGAGTTAGGGCGAAATATAGCTGTTTTTTTTCTAAAGAAAAGGAGGAAGAAACTCTCTCTCTTTTTTTATTTAATCCCTAAAAAAGACCAAAAGAAAATTATTTTCATATATAGTTTTCATACAAACAAATCAATTTAGAAAAGGGTTCACCATTGAAGAAGAGGTATTAATTCAGTTTGTAAATACAAATTGATCCATCAGAAGCTATTTTAGTGGCATCTATCTCTATTTATTACAATCCACCACCAAAAATTCTTGGATATACTTAGTTAAGTTTGGATATACTTATATTAATCCATCAGTTTTGTTAAATAATGATGTAACAGTGAGTTGCACAACGGTATTAATTCAGTGTGTAACTACAAATGGTCCATCAGAAACTATTTTAGTGGCATCTATCTCTATTTATTAAAATCCAACATCAAAAATTTTTGGATATACTTAATTAAGATAAGTTTGGATATACTTATATTAAGTTACATCACCTATTTGTTTAATTAATCCATTTATAATTTTTGTGCAATTCAATTTCTACCTTCACTGTTCTGATATTAAGTATAATTAGTTATTTATATAGAAAGGTATAACTTCTCAATACAGATTTCATAACTCACATCAAAAACAAATTAAAGACTTCATCTCAAAGTATGTACTCTTTAATAAATACTTTTAAAAAAATAATAATGCAATAATAAGACTCGCTATGCTTAACTTTAGTAAACTAAATTACTTTATTTAAAAAAAATTGGACTGGTTATTTCCTCATGTATTTAATTTCTTCTCTAAGTGGTCTGATGTAAATAATAAATAAAATGCAATAATGCCCTTTTTTAAGAATAAAAATATAATTCTAGTTTATTGCTTTTACTTAGCAGAAATATAGTATATTTAAACATTATAAATGTGATTTTTACTAATTAAAAAAAAAATAATAATTAAAGCCTAAATTAACTTTGATATCCTTCCATAAATTTGTAATAAAAATAATAAAATTTATGTATATTTAAATAAATAAATACATATCGTGATGTAAATATAATAATTATTTTATAAAAATCTTATTAATGTGCCAATTCTTTGTTTTATGATTTTCTGTTTTTTCTTGGCATATTTTCCCCCCTTATCAAATTTTATTTAAAACTTATATTTGTACAGTGTATTGATAAAATTAATGAATAATTAATAAATAAAAAAAATGTAATTAAAAAATAAAATTCAAAGCAAATTTTTAATGTTTGCTTAACACTGAATAAATGCTCATAAATAATGAGGTATTTTAAACGTTTAACATTTAAATAATAAAATTGTAAATATTATGTTTTTAAATAATAATAAAATATTTATTACGTATAATGTATAAAGTTGACTACTAAAAAAATAGATTAATTTTTTTTGTCATTTTATATTAGTAAGTGTTTTTCTTCTTTTTTTGAGACTAATATTTTTTTCAAAAAATATATATATTTAAAAGTGTTTTATAAATGTGTAAAAATAATAATAAAATAAAAATATAGCAAACTTTTTTGCCATTTAAAAAAAAAAAAAATGATCGTGTATATGTCTGTAATAATTATCACTGAAATCGGCGTTTGGTTTTATTAACAAACTATAAGATCAGTCTAAATTTTCACTTGGAGCCAAAATATTGAATCTTTTGATTAAGAAAATATTTTTTAATGAAAGTCCAGTTTATAATAAATATTTTTTTTTTTTAATAATATTGCCCAAGTGTATGCATTAATGAAAGCATGACAGCTATAACAAATTTTAATTATACAGGGTGTTTGGTTGAAGATGTAACAAACGAAGAGGGCAGATTCCACCCATCATTTGCAACATAAACACTATATAAACATGGGTCAATTCTCAATAGTTTCGCCTCTACAATTGTTTTTGTTATTTTTCAAGGTACAACCATTTTTCTCTAAAAAATCGAACGCTGCTCCTAAAATGATGATAGAGCTGAAATAGAAATACCGTTGAAAAGAGGAGAAAATTTCAGTTTAGAAAAAGTCTATTTTAAATGCCTTAAATTAACACCTTTTTTTTGATAAACCGGTAAAACAAATAAAAATTGCAGCCTTAAGGCCCCCATACACGATCAAACTAGTTTGACAAGCAAGTTTGATCAAAAGTTTGTCAAATAATTTTGATGCCCAGTCTACACCACATCAAGCTCTCAAACTTCACCCACACACGCTCCAACTTACTTGTCAAGCTGGCTTGACAAGTTTGTCAAGTAACTTTGATCAAGTATGGGGGCCTTTTGGCCTAGGTTTATTTAACAAATATGTGTATGTATACTTTAGAACATGAAGCTTCTGTTAGATATAGGAGTGTCTATGGAGGTCATCTTAAGGAAAAATAAAAATTTTCTCTCCATGTAAAATAAACTTTATACAAGCTAAAATATATTTCAGCCTTCTTAAGGCCATCATCAGTGCTGGAATATAGAATAAATAGTTACATTGCAATAGGAAATAAAAGAAAAGAAAGATGAGTGGTGAGCCTACTTCATGTTGGAGATCGACATAAAGGCCCATTTACACGGTGATAGTTCTTTCACGATAGAACTATCATGTCAGTCTACGTCATACAACTATCGCTGAGGTGTGCAGTTTACACGGTGAGAGTTAAAATACGTCAAAACTTGTTGTCTTGCACTCAATGTTATAACCACAAAATACATTTTTGACTAGGATACGGAAATAAAGCATTAAATATATTATAATTTTAAATTATAACACACAGCAAAAGGAATATATTCACATTGTCGAAAAAACCAAAATCTAATATCAAATGTGAAGCAAGCTATCATATTTGTTGCCTTAAAATCTATTATCACTTGATAAAAAAGTATAAACCAATCAGCGTCTAGTATCTAGCGTTGTAGTTTTTAATAATCCGCGTGAGTACTCTGACTGCTGTGATAGAACACTCAACTATCTCGTCAGACGAGATAGTGTGATGGCTGATAATTCTATCGCGACAAAATCTATCACGTAGTCTACACGGTGATAGTCGTTGAGATAGTTGCTATCGTGACCGTAACTATCGCACCAACTATCACCGTGTAAACGGGGCTTAAGACATAGTCAGACATAGTGGAGAGAAAATGTTTATTTTTCCTTAAGAAGATTCTGGTTCAAATTGATTGCTTAAATTCATTAATTTTTGAAACAATTATACTTATATTTTATACTGGCTTTTGATGTATTCTTATTTTTTCAGCTAATAAGTGACGAAGATATTGAATCTATTATTCCACATCTCGACTGTAAAATGATACATTTTTTACTCTAATAAAAATATTTTTAACATCAAATTGGGGTAAAATTTCAAGAATAACAGATATGTTGTATTATTTTAATAATTTAACACTGAATTCATTAGTTTAAAATCTAATAAAACCAAACGTTATGTAATAAGACTGAGATAATTATAATCGTTAATTTTTTAATAATATTGTTTATACTTATTTGTAATGTTATAGAATACACGGGAATTTTTCCACCACTTTTTTAAATGTTTGAAAACATTTTTTTATGCTCTTTAATTTTAAATGATATGTATTGGTACTGCAAGTGACTCATATCAATAACATCGTAATTACTAGAAGCCATATCGGAAAAAAAAGAAAATATTAGCTAAATTCAAATTGATAAGAAAAGCTTAAAAAAAATGTATTAATAAGTAGTATGTAAGCTTAATAAATTTAAAAAAAAAGTTTATATTTTATTTCAATGTCAATATTCAAAATGAGATACCCACATAATAATTAAATCTTGTATTTTATTGTCATATCTATCTGATATATATTTTTTAATAGCTAAAAATTGAATTTTTTATTTTGTATTAATAATTTCAATTTTATTTCACAATTTTTTTACAAGCAAATGAAACCACTGTTCAAAAAAATAATTGATTATCAGTGACTAAAAATTAATGGGATAAACAACATAAAATCTGTTAAGTGAAAATGCGGTAGTTAAGTGGGTATTTCTAACTTTTTGAATACCCTTCTATAAATTAATAAATTAATTATTTACAACTTAAAATCAATTTTGGGAATAACTAATTGGCAAATTGGGACAAAGTAAAATAGTAATAAGAATTAATGAATAGAGGTATACTCCTAGATTACAGTTTGGCTTATTTAGTCAAGACCTTATTTCAGAGGATGTGTAATCTATATTTTTGCCTCCAATTTTGGAATGTATTCTGATGCATTACATCCCTATTTTGAGATTATTTCTTTACCATTATACCTAGATTAAACTAAGATTCCACTTAGCTTCAACTGTGGTAGATATCGGATAAGGAAAAAAGTTTGTTTTTTATTATGTGGATATCTGATTTTAAAAAGTTCCTCAGAAGTTTATGACGTATTCTATTTTTCGTTTTGTTACAAATGTAGTGGAAATGAAAATAGTTCAATTTTGTTCTGATCCAATTTTGTTAATTATGTATAGTGATGAAAACCTGAAAACTCTTCTAATTAAAAAGGGGGAAGTGTTTTTAATTAAAAATAATAGTACATTGTGTATGGAAAAATATGGTATTTTGACAAAAAACAAATTATATTCCTTCAAGGATTAATGGTTATTTATCTTTGTATTTTAATTTATACAATATTATAAGTCTTCGTGTAATTAACTTATTCTTTCAGGAGTGTACTCTTCAGAAAAAAATGCTAAATAATAAAAAAGTTTAGACTTACATGTTTTAGTAGTTTAGTTTAAAAATGATTCACACTATTTCAAACCCTGTCAGATCATTTTTGAGTTAAGTGATAATATATTTAATTACAATTCAGTAGAACCTTATATTCCTAAATAATTTGGATTGAATGTGGTTCAGGTGATCAAATCATTTGGATCATCAAAAATATGATGCTGTTTAAACTTATTAATTCTCAGTGCTAAGGGGGATAAATATCATCATTAGAATAAAAAGTATTTCAGTGTAAAATATTGTGTTTTTTTTCTGAAATAATGTTTATTAACAATTCAGAAAATAACAGACACTAATGAAAACTATCACTAATATTCTCTGTTATCAATTATCAATTAGATTCATTTTTTTCATTTTTACCTTGGTGGCGTTTGGTTTAGTGAACGTTCAGATTAACTAGGTGCTACTATTCTATAATCTTGTTAAAAAGAAATAAGTAAATTGTATGAATTTAAATATAAGATGGGTATTGAAAAATTATGCATTGATAATTCTTATATGTACAAAAACCTCTAAGTTTACATAAATAATAAAAAAAAACTATTTTGGGTCAGAATAAATCAAATTATTTATCATGAGTTAGTCACAATAATTTATTTTTTACGTCTAATAGACAGCACAAAAATAAAATCTGGAGTGATTTAAAATGTTAAAAGTGAAGGTTGTATTAAAGATTTTCTAGTAATCTACATATTATCATTAAGTTCATTGCTTAAATATCTCCTAGAAAAATCATGATATCTGGTTCAATTTGTAGAAAATTGCGATTTATTTTACACACGGAAATTTCATTGATAGATGTGTAAAGTGGTCAATTCATTCACTTAAAATATTGTCGTCAACTACCAATTCCACATTGTTTGATCACAAGATGTGAATTTATTATTTTTTAATACTGCTTTACTTTATAATTTTAAACCACTCTAAAACCATGTTAAATTTTGTCACCGTTATTTAGAAATTAATGATAAAAAAAAAAAAAAAAAAAAAAAAAAAAAAAATTGAAATAAAGTGATTGACAATACTTACAAGTATTAAACTCTAGATCATCAATATTATTGTTCAATATTGTAGGTTGGGAAATAACATGTAGCTTATTTGATTAAGCCTACGCTACACTAATGTCCAGCCTGGCCCAATATGTTCCGAGGTTTGTCATATGGGTATTTAGTATAGGCGGCTACATTATTGGCAATGGTTATCAAATGTTGGAGGCTCTAAGGTATATTGAAAGGCTGGTCAAAGAGGATGTCCAGGAACTTCCTACCTCCACCTGGGCCAGTGTGAAACCATCCTCTGGGGCTGGTGCTTCATTTCAGCAGGGGGAGGCAAATATCAAAACCAATAAAACAAATATAGTAAAATTGGTACTTCTTTAGATTGCTACTCCCCTAAACTAAGGACACTATATTAAACTATGAGACAAAGGGTTGTTTAGTCCAATGTACTTTGGGATAAAGGAATATCCCACTTCTGTTTTTATAAAGGGAGTTTTATAAGAAGAACATTCCGTAAAAATTCTTTAGATTTTTATTCCCCTCTGTTTTTTGTTTATAATTGGAGTAACAATCTAAAAAACAACTGGCTAATGTGACCACCTGGTCTATTGTCTTTGTGGAAATATTTCTTATTTCCTAATTTGGGTAAGGTGGCCGACTGCCTAAAGTAACCACCTTTAGTTGGTCTTCCGCCTTGGTTGAACCAGACCCTTTGGACAGGTCACTTAATGGGAGATTTTACTGAATTTGCGAATGACTATTGGACCAAGCTGGACATGAGTGTTGCCCTTGCTTTTGATTGAATGACCTTTTGTGAGAAGAAAGATTTTGTTCAATATTATTAAAAAATAATTGATTATGCAATAATATTGAACATCTAGGGGCTTCTTTAGAGAGATAAAAAAATATTATAATAAATAAACTTTCAAATTAAATTATTATTTTAATAAAAATAATTACTATTAAAAAAAAATAATGCTTCCTAAAAAAAACTAATTATGATCTGAGCACATGCTTTATTATTATGTTTCATTGATTTTAATTAAATTGAAGAATGTTTATAATATTAAGTATTTAGTTAAATAATTAAATAAATGTGTAAATTAACTCTCCTTGATAAAACATATCTCTTTTTTTGTAAAAAAAAAAAAAATATATATATATAATCTTTTTCANTAAAAAAATAATAATCGTATATTTTTTAACATTTTAAAAATATGGAATGAAAAAAAAAATGTAAATAAAAATATATTAATTTTTTTTTTAAAACAAGTAGTTTAGGTTGGCTACAAGAGTTAGTTAATGACAACTAGACAGTTGTAATTTAAATTGCATATAAATAAAATTTAATTAGAAATTTGACTTATGGTATCCCCCTATGCCTAGAAATTCAAACCTTAAATATTATTGAAGAAAATAAAAATACATAAAATAATAAACCTAAGAATCTGTTTTCAACTCCCAGCAGAATTAGTGTATTTTTTTATCCGAATTTCTTCCTTTCTTCGTTTAATAATGGTGTTAATGAATGAAATTATTGTTTTATCATTAGTTTAAAGCACAATTGTATTATTATTATTTATCAAATTGAGTATATAAGTAATTTAATGACAGAATTAGTCCTGTTAATTTTCAATAAAACTGAATTATTTTGCTGTGTACACTTGGAATTAAAACAGTGCTGAAGAGAAGAGTTGTATCTGCTTAGCTAGCTATCTGCAGACAAGGTTGATTTCCGATCCTACACCTTGTCACTTTGATTTATATTACACATAGTTCATTATTGTGTAAAGTGGCTAAACTCAAAACATAGTTAATGAACAGGAGCCCAATTAAGTGGTCTAATTGTTAGGATCAAGCAAGTGATTTTTCCTCCACATTCAATTACCACTACTACAATTGTTATTAGAAGTAAAATTTATATTGTTACTACTTTAATTTGTTTCATATTAAAGTTAGTTGAGCTCTTATTGAGAAAAAAATAGACTGCCAATTAATGTGGCTCATAGCTTCCTTTATTTAATTGTCCCCCCCTCTTTTTTGTTTTTAATGCATGTGTAATTTTTTTTGTGATTTTTTACATGAATTAAAGTATCAACGAAGCAAAAGTTAAAGAGACAGATTAAATTAATTTGGTGCTATCTGCTGTCTACTTTTGTCAAACCGCACAAATTTCATAAAAATCTGATGGGTACTTTTGAAGATATAAGGTGTAAATAAATGTATGCTTTGTGCGCATGTTGAAAAGAAATAAATGGGCGCAAAAGGTTGCAACTTATGGGACTAACTTACTGGGACTTATATGGGACTAATTATGATCTACCATACAAATTTCATTAAAATCGGACACATAGTTTTTAAAATATGTCTGTTCACAAAAATTAAGCGACAGACAGACTGTCTGCAAACGGATTTATGTCTTGGAATTTTTGAAATTGGAGGCATAAAATATTTTCGTTCTTCAGAACGATCACTTAGCTTCCGTTGCCTTCAGTAAGCTCATAAGCAATATTTAAAAAATTAATTATGAAACTTTTGTCTAAGCTCAGTGGTTAAAGCATAGAATTGATCAAACAACAATAGCTATGTTTCTCATCAAACGACTATCTATTTAAATTTAAATACGACAACTATTTTAAATTTTACTGGAATATGTTATCAAGGAATTTGCTTGTATCCATGATTTTAATTTTAAATTTTACTAATATTAGTGAAAGTTAGTAGATTCATTTGGTTTAGACTTATCCAAATTCCGAACACAGTTAACTAGATACAAGTTTACAACTGTAGTTGTCAACATTTTGTCGTCTGGTTTATTTGTAACAGTTACTTATGTTGGTGGTTCGACGCCCCAAAGAGTAAAAAAATAAAGTTAACAATTTCAATATTCATTTCCTTTCTTCCCTTCTCACAAGTGTAAAACTAGTGCCCTGGGCAAATGCCCGGTCTGTTCATCAATAAATCTTGAGACTACCTGAAATATCATGATGCTGCATCGTTATTAGAAATTATGAAATTTACCTTACTTTTATTACTTTTAATTTACTTACTTTTTCTTTTATTATTCAAAAAATGTATTTTTTTTCTCATGTACTATAAAATGTTATAATTTGTACTCTGTTATTTATTTTTTCATTTTTTCGTATTATAATTGTGTTTTACTCCAATGATTAGAATAATAAAAAGACAAAAATGAAACAACATTGATGTTATAATGTTGCCCAAAATAAAATATTGTGCCATATTAGAAAAAAAAAAAATATAATTATATTTTATTTGTAAAAAAAAAAAAAAAAATCCAAAACTGTATTCAATAAAATAAAAGATAAAAGTAAAATCC